>VYKG01000666.1:0-20389 GCA_011426275.1 Dactylonectria torresensis
CAGCAGCCTGCTGCTTGACGCTAATTGTGGTCGTTCACTCTCATCGTGAACAAGTTCACGATGATCGTGATCCTTGCCTCATTTCGACGGCAGCTGCTCTAGTGGGGCCGGGGCTTGATATGCGACAAGCTTTCCATGGGTACATCGCTGCTGGAAACCAAGTGGTGTCCTCCCTGCTGTAGGAACTGAGGATTTCCGGCGCGACCTAGTGCCCAGAGCTGTAGAAAGATGTATGATTCTTTGGCGTGGACAGCGTTGGTGACTTCTCGCCAGGCGTCGATTTGGGACTGGTTGTAAATGCCTGGGACGTTGGCATAACCACCATGCCGGGGGCTGATGACGGTGGCTTCTGTGACTATGAGAGAGCCCGGGGCGGAGGCACGCTGCTTGTAGTACTCCTTTACAGAGGGCAGCGGAATGTGAGACTCGCTTGCTCGAAGCCGGGTCATTGGGGCCATGGCGATACGCTGGGCGAGGGACACAGCCCCAACCTTGAGGGGGGTGAACAGTTTCGTCATGTTGCAAGTGATTGTTAATTTCAGGCTTGCGGTGATAGTCTCAAAGGCTTGGAAATGTTCGTGAACATCGAATCCAACTCCAAGTCATGATTAAGGTCGATATACAGTCCAGAGCGACCGACTCGGGCTCAGCGGGGGAGCTTGTCTGCTCGTGTAGGTGGTTTCCTAAGTCCCCGATGCTTGAGGGCTAAGTCATCTCAAGGTCCGGTACCTGCATTTGTCATGAGCCGCGCGCGGCGCTTCTTCTCCCATCCTGCTCCCGCGATGACCGAGGTAAGATGTCAACGCCCGGCCGTCTTGCTTGGTCAACCAGTCGGGAAGCCCTGCGGGATCATGGACCCATATTGTGTCTCGGCCATTTGTTTTCTGAATCCGCAATTGAGATGAAAATTTTCGGCACTCGGAGAATGCCAAGACAGATGCTCCCTGCTTAGCGGCTGCTGCTTTGACTCGGGCCTGACGCTACCGGGGACATGACTTATCTCCCCGGATGTGATGAAAATGGTGCCACCAAGCGCCACAGGCGGCAAATTTTTTTCAAGAACCAATGCAATTATGCTTCGACGCATGCCACATTTCTGCCCCACCGCAGCCCAAGGTGGCGTCAGCCATTCATCACACAAGGAAAATGCTCCCTCCTTCTCGTCATCGGCATTTCTTGATCTTCCGAGTCGTCGCCCCAGGAAACGCTTGAAGTCATGAGTGAAATGCTGCTTGATTCACTTGGATGTGGCCCTGCCATTGCGGTCCCGAAGGCCGGACAGCACCCCTCCAGTCTATTCAACGTCACTTGGAAGAAGTGAAGGGGGCGTCTTAGGTCATTGCTAAGAACCCGCCCAAACTAACGGGGTAAGACGATTGATAAGACTAAACCACGTGTTAGCATTTTAAAATCTCCTTGCTTGCCACCAGCCGGCTCGGCAGCCATTGCCGTCGCGTGTTGTTTAGTTTCACCAGGGGCTCTTCATAGGCCGTCAACTAGAAGTATGGTTGCTCCCAAGTAGGTAGAGGCCCAGGGATGACGATATTCCAGAAGTGGGCGAGTCTGTCTATGTATGTACATTCTTGAGGGGCTGTCTTTCGATCGCAAAATGAGATTACGTATGTGTCGGTCCCAAGCATGAGTCAAATATATTCATCAATCTAGAGTTGAATTTAAGTCTGGACCGGCATGAAGAAATGCTGCTGCAATTCTCTACTCTAAAATAGGGCAGTGTTGAAGCATCCCTTAGAGTGTGTTAAGGCTCCAGCAGCTGCCTTGGTCCACACCATCCAGGCTGATGATATTGACATGTAGGTACCGGTATAGGGATACCTATAGCGGGGCTATAATGTAGATCTTTGTAGTGCCTATCGGGAAGGAACATCCACTCTCGCCTAAATTGAGTGGAGGTTGATGTAACTCACACATGGGACTCTTCAACTGGTTGAAGGTCACGGGAATCGCCTCCTGGAGCACACTCTAAGGGATTTAAAACCAAACCGTCCCTTTCCTCCATACCATTTTCTTAGGAACAATGTTACACCGGCGGGCTTCCATCTGCGATGACTAATCCACCCCAATCCAGTATCACTACCCCGCTTTCACCCGACTTGAACCCGCTGAAGAATTGACCACGAGGGATTAATGAAAAATGGACGACCCGGAGTCAGCTGATGCGCGTCAAGAGCCCAAACCCCCCAGGAAAAGAAAACGGACTGCTCATGCTTGCGAGCCTTGCAGGCAGCGGAAGTCCCGCTGCGATGGATCACGCCCAGTATGTGACCTCTGCAATGAGCATGGCGTTGAATGTTACTACCGAGATTCCGCGGCAATGCCAGCTGTCAGAGTGGACCAACAGCCCCTAGCACAGCTCGAGACCCGCCTTAGAGATATGGAACGACTGCTGCATAGGCTGGTTCCAGTCAGTTCTCAAGAGCTCATTCCCTCTCCCACGTCATCGGCTCGGTACGATGCCCATGAAGAAGCAACTCACTCGAGTTCCGTTGACACGCAAGGCGGTGATGCCACCCTCCGAGACGCAACTCGGGTAGAGCTGGCCTCCGGCACGGATAAATCCGCGTGGCCTACCGACCTTGACGACAGTGTCGATGGCATGGGATCAATCACCTTCCAGGGCGAGACTTCTTCGGGCGTCTTTGGTACGAGAGATGAAGGTTGTATTTATACATTGCCACCGCTGATAACGTATATGAAGGTCCCACATCCAACTCTGCCTTTCTTCAAAAAATCATCGGCGCACAGCGTATGATCTTCGAACAAGGACAGCATCTTACGTCAAGCCTGGATGACCTTCACGCTGCTACATCGCTCGACATTTCGCGGCCGGCTTCTCCACCGCCGGCACCGACATGTGCACATAGTGCGCCTGCAGGAAACCCTTACGTTCTCCCCCCTCACCACGATGTCTTGCAGATGGTAGATACCTTTTTTGATAACACAGGGAAATTTTTCCCTTATCTCTACAAACCCTACATCCTCCGCAATTTCGTCAACATGCGCAGAAGTGGCTTCCAGAACGTTGAAAGATCCCAGCTTTGTATCTTGAATCTACTGATGGCTTTTGCTACTACCCACTGCCCTTCAGACTTGCCGGTATCACTCAGGGCAGAAAGAGGCGACGTTTTTTTGCAGCGAGCACTGTTACTAATCCCCGATATCAAGCCGGCAGCAGGCAATCTCGAGCCAAGTACGTACTCTTAACCAGGTGTGGGTTATGCTGACCATGCACACAGTACAGGCGTTGTTGATGACAACCCAATACATTCAAGGTACTCAGAGATCGTCCCAGACGTGGGACATACTTGGCAGGCTCATCCATGCGGCCTTTCAAGTAGGTCTGTACCAACCAGCGAGCCAAGTTCACTACAGTCCTTTGGAGGCCGAGCTTCGAAAGCGAGCCTGGTGGATGTGCTTCATAATGGATAGGTCGCGGCTTGACATTGTTAGCGATTGGGAGGTCGATGATTGCTAACTTCATGACAGAATGTGCAGCATGACCTACGGTCGTCCACAGCTTGTGCCGAATGGATACATGGTAATGGACTTGCCGACCGACGTTGAGCTTGAGACACTTGCCGGCATCCTTCCGGACAACATGACTACTTCCGCCACGTCAACGCCGACTCTCTTAGTCTACACATCGTAAGGGCCATCATAAAGAGACAAGCGGAGTACGGTGTACTGAACTGATATGCTTGGGTGACAGTCGATTGTACCTCATTCTTGGCCACGTCATAGAGTCAGTCTACGATAACAACATATCCTGCCCCGCGCAAACGATTAGCCTGCATCAGATGCTCAAGAAGGTTTTGGAGGTAGATCAGGACTTGACTAAGTGGCGTCAACAACTTCCGCCATTGCTCTCTCAAGTCACTGCGTCAGAACTCGGTCGGCTACAGAGCATTGGGGACATGCAGACATACCGATTTCGGACCATCCTCACCGTAAGGTATCTAAATGTGCGAACTCTTCTTCACAGAGCCGTCTTGTCGCGGCTTTTGGAGTCACCGCCACGCCAGCCTTGTGAAGATCTGATATTCAACGTGAGCGTCAGCAGCATGGAAGCTTGTGTCGAGGCAGCGCTGGAGTCGATTGAGATCATTTCCCACGCCACTCATCAGCAGAATCTGTTACCAATATGGTGGTATTCAGTCTACTTCAGTAGGATGCCACGCTCTAGAATCGTTCCATCTCAAGGACTCAGTCTAATTCTCGATAGCTTTCACTGCTGCTCTAGCCATCTACGGCAGCATTCTCGCCATACACAAGGGCGATATCCAAACACATCGGTTCGCTCTCACGGACCTTGTACAAGCCCTGCAGACAGCACTTGAAGTTTTGGAGACGCTCGGTGGTGAGACACGCCAGGTATTGCGGTGTAGGAAAATTGTCCGTCGTTTACTTCAAGTTGCTCTGGCCCTGTACCCTCCAGTCATGAACGCCCAAGGGCGAGAACGTGGGGCATGTGGGGGTGAGGAAGTCCAGCTCATTCCTCCGAATGCAAATTTGGGCCTACTCAACGGGGGGTTCATGAGGGGGCTCGATTCAGACATGATGCTGGATCTGAGCAGTTTTACAGATGATTTGGGGTCCCTGATACCGGATACGTTTCCGTTGTAGCAATAAATGAGTACCGGAAGTTCTTTTTCTGTCAAGAAACCCGACGCTAGTTTCGAAAGCTATATCTCATCTCTGTTATCAATAATCAACTTGATGGCTGTTCTTAAACACTCACTCTTTACGCAACCCAGCCCCCATCCACACTATACACAGAGCCAGTAACAAAACTAGCCCCGTCGCCTATCCAGATGTCAGAACCGCCAGAAAAGGCAAGGGGGTTAGCTAGGCATACTCAGGAGGAATCCAATCACCTGCGCAACCTCTGACGGGTCGGCCTTTCGATCCAAGGCTTGATGAGCTGTAGTTAGACTTGCACCAATGGATCTTTCCATATCCTTCACCATCGGAGTATCAATTGTACCTATTTCCGCCCATCAGCACTGACACGTAATATCCTACTCATTTCCAGCAATCTGCTTGACTCACCCGGAGCAACGCAATTCACTCTCACCCCCCTTGACCCCACCTCCTTCGCTGCAGTTTTGCTTAACCCGATAACTGCATGTTTGCTCGCGCAGTAAGCTCCCATGCCAGCTAAACCCTGAAGACCACCAGCGCTCGCGACGTTAACCTAAACGATCGTCAGATAGATATCAACGAGTGGGCCAGGTGTGTGGGCTTACAAGTGACCCGCCACCATCCATCTGGGACAAAGCTGCCCTTGTGCAATTGAAAGCCCCAGTGGCGTTAACTCCCATAACACTATCCCAGGTGTCATCTGTCTCATCGACGATTTGTCTATGCGGGCCACAGAAACCTGCAACATTGACGCACCCGTTGAGTCTACCAAAGCGCTTGACCGTTTCCTGAATCCAGGCATTGACGGCGCTGCTGGACGTAACGTCGACGACGGTGACGAGATGCTTTTCATTGTCTCCCTCCAGTGAAGAACGCGCGGACTCCAATCTTGATAAACTTAAGTCCGCAAGAGACAGAACAGCTCCGCGATGTGCTAGAAGCTTTGCTGTGGCTAAGCCAATGCCGCTAGCTGCACCCGTAATTGCGATCTAGCGCTGTTGATCAGCAAAGTGAGAACAAAGTGTCGGTTGGATTGGTTACTATTTTCCCTGAAAGGCTAGCCATTGGCCAAGACGCACGCTAGTTAGAGATAAAGAGTTAAAGTAACCTCAGATCAGCAAGCTGACATGGTACTTATAGTCACATGGAGTTGGTCTTTTCTTGTATCCTCGGTACTACACCACCCCCACCGGAATGTTTCCCCGGTCATATGGTCGTCTCCGGGGATCCCGGGGAAGGGATTGAACTCCGCCTTTACTCCTTTTGACGCACTAGGCTGGCGATCCAACAAGTTCTGCCCTCCAAGGCCAAAGGCATGCACAGGAGACACGGTAACCCAAGAGGCGGTTTAATTTATCTCATAATCATTGATCTGTCTCAATTTTATCGGTCTTACTGTATTAATGACGCTGAACATAGGCATCGTTTCTAGTGAAATGTCGCCCCGCCGCTCAAGTCCAAGATTTGCCCAGTAATGAAAGCTGCTTCCGGGCTTGCCAAGAAACACACAGCGTGGCTTATATCCTCCGGTAGCCCACATCGCTTGACTATCTGCTTCTCGAGTACAAGATCAAACAGCGGATGGCTCCCGTCCTCCTGTACGCCCGCAGCCCAAACGGTTGGCGTTTTCACAAGTCCCGGCATCACAGTGTTGATGGTGATGCCTGGGCCAGCTTCAGTCGCGGCAGCACGCACTAGGCCAACGACAGCTGCTTTAGAAGCAACGTATGCGGTCAATCCGTTCTCCGGTTCCTGCACTGTTGAAGAGGAGGTAAGGATAATTCGTCCGTAACCTCGTTGTTGCATGTGAGGCAACACCTCACGAACCAGGAAGAAGGTTGCATCGAGGTTGATGGAGATGGTTTTGCGATAGAGCCCTGTTGGAAAATTCAGGAGCGGATGGTTCGGGTATATACCGGCAATGTGTGCCACCACGTCAATTTTTGAGTACATTGAGATGACCCATTCGATTGAAGTCTTGACGGCTTGCTCGTCGGTGATGTTGCAAACATGGTATGCCGCTGCACCGCCCGTCTGTTTTATCGCAGCGGTTGCCTCCTTCAGTCTGTCTTCTTGTATGTCCAAGAGGACCACAGTCGCCCCTTGCTTCGCGAACAGCTGGGCAGTAGTAAGGCCAATGCCTTGGGCTGCTCCGGTGGCAACGACGACGTGACTAGAGAATTTGTCGTTTGCCACTTTAACGGGCGGAATATGAGCGCCCTCTTCGAGCTCGGTAGCCATCTCTGAAATTTCCGGTGCATAGAAGCTGACATTTTCAGGGAGAGCTTTCAGCTCGACGACTTGTTATACTCAAGGATAACGTCCATAGCCGGACATTGCGGGGACTCGGGGGGAGATAACGGGGGTCGCGGCCTTGGGGCACGGAGTCTCGGCTAGGGTGCTGTCTCACTCCGAGATTATGTCGGCTGGCGTTGCCAGTTCTTTAATGGGTAAAAGTTCATACCCCGAATTCTGCACTCGAGATACTCACCAAGATCAACTCTCAGATACCGAGAACGATGGAAGTCCATCAAGACCCTATCAAGCTTCCGAGCCCCTGCGACACCTCGAGCCTGTCCTTTCAGACCAATGACTTTCCCATAGCGGATTCCCGGACGACTGAGAACGAAAACAGCAGCGAAAGGCCTAAGAAGCGCCAGAAAGTCAGTTCGGCTTGCGACTGGTGCAGAAACAAGAAGACCAAGTGTGATGGAATCCGACCAGGTACGTCCACGGTTCCGAAAGCGTTTAGAACCCGAATGACCAATGCTTCTCCGACGCTCTAGTGTGTAGCACTTGTCACAGACGACAGCAGCACCCCACCACCTGCACTTGGGGCTTTCGAAAAGGCCGAGGAAGCAGCGCATCACGGGAAGAGCTGTCAAGATTGGAGCGGAGATTACAAGAGTTCGAAAATAAACGACAGACATTGGAAGCCTCAGCTAGAGACGGCATGTCTCCAAAGGCCTCGGATGAGCAAGTCGATGACGACGTACAGCAACACAACGCGATGCTGGGATTGATGGAAGAAAAAGGAAGCCTGACGCTCCAGACCCAGAGCAACTCCAGCGTCAGCAGCTTCATGAGCCACATAAAAAGAGTGCTTGATCACCACTTGGGGTCTCGTGCTGAGCCCAAACAAACGGCTAGGATCACTCAACCTCAACTGGCTACGTCTACAAGCGACCAACTTGCTCACCTATATGTCGTCTTGCCGCCACGCCGAAGAGCTGACCATCTGTTTGACGTATACTGGAGATCCGTTGATCCGCTGTATCCATTCCTAGACCGAGACCAGATGGAGCGAATGTACCAACGCTTGTGGGCCGGGGAAGATCTAGGCAAAGACGCAAAGATGTTCATCTGCCTACTCAACGTCGTATTCAGCCTGAGCTGCAACTTGAACCAGCTGATGGAGCCTGAAGAAAGGAGCACAAATGCGGCCGCCTTCTACCAACGCAGCCAAACGCTCCTCGACTTTTCCGACGTCCAGAATCGCTCAATACTGACCGTCCAATGCTTCCTCCTCTCGGGCCAGTATCTCCAAAGCACAAACGATCCCCAGCAATGCTGGATGTTTGTCGGCCTGGCCATCCGAGTAGCTCAAAGCATCGGCCTGGACTTGGTCGCGACGAGTGCCGAGGCAGCAACGAAGAGTCTCAGAGAGACGATGCGCAAGGCTTGGCATGGCTGCATTCTCATGGATAGAACTCTGTCCATGACATTCGGCCGGCCATTGATGATCACGCCAGCAGCGGCAGCAATAGTTCCCATGCCATTAGTACATCATGACGAGGGCGCTTGCAATTGCTACTCGGTCGCATTCAACTCTGATGCCGCACACGAGCGCGACTTGCACTTTTTCACCGAGGCCCTCAAGCTGTACGAGCTAATGAGTGATACGCTACTCAGTCTTTACGACGCCTCAGGCGTTGATGAGGTAGGAAAAGACGGCGAATATGCCGCGTATTTTGGCAACCAGGCGGCCAAGGTCGTGGGACAGGTTTGCGAACTCGACGACAAGCTACAACGTTGGCAAAGGTGTCTCCCCATCCATCTTCATCATGACCCGGACGCTCCCAAATCAATAATCCACAAGCGCCAGAGCCATATACTGTTGCTTCGTTTCCATCACACTCGGATTCTGTTGTTGCGCCCCGTCTTATCTCGATTCTGTTCGAAGCAGGACTGCGGACTAGACGGCTTTTCAGAGACGCTGCCATGGAAGATTGCCCTTCATCTATCTGTAAGTTGTGTGCGGGCAGCTTTGGAGACGGTCGAAATCTACGAATCCAACATTGGAAACCACGGCATCGAAAGTTGCGAGGATCTGCTCCCTGCCTGGTGGTACAGTACCTTTTACATCTACAGTGCCGCGACAATCCTCGTGGCCGCGCAATTGCACCCTGCGCTGACGGCGGAAGTTGGCGTAAAGAGGATTCTTGATGGGTGCCGAATTATCATGAAACTGCTCAAACTGCTCCAGAGGTTCGGGAACCACGCGACGAGGTGCGCGACCGCCATCGGCCTGCTTCTCGATCACGTTCTTCAAAGGAAGCAGAAAGGCCGAACACGGCAGAAACGGCGACGGGAACCAGAGGAGTCAGATGAAACTAGGCATCCGGTAAATAGGAGGCAACTAGATGAGACATGGATGAACCTGGTGAATGAAGCTACATCGCGGACAAGCCCGGCAAAGCAGCATGTACATGGGTCTTGCATCAAGGCAGATGATGTCGGCTATGTCGCTGCTTCGATAAACACCGCAGCTGATGACACCAAGTCTTTGGACTTTGAGGGCTTCAACTATGAACTAGATTTTAACGATCTGTCTTGGCTTAATAGCATACCTGCACAGCTGTATCAGCACTAGCTAAAATGGTCACTATGTATACTCATCTGGCGCAAATTCTTGACATAACTTCGATGTAAGCCCGGGTGAATAGTGTCTCCAGAGCGTGGCGCTTCAGCTCAGGATTGACCAGCATAAGCACGTGGCGATAAATCTCTTTTGTATCAAAGATGCCAGCAGCATAGATCCCATGCTGTTCCATTTGGTGGTAGGTACTGACCGGTGGCCTAAACCGCAATTACAAGCGCCCAATTATTTTGCGATAACTTTGACTGGAGCGGAAGAGAATGTGTCAAACTTCTCGGAAGCAAATAGTTCCGATACTTCGGTTTTGTCTTGTCACTAAGTGCCTTTGGGACTGCAGCAACATCGGGTGTCTTCCGGCCAGTTCGAGTGTGTACGTTTTGTCATGTATCAGTGCCGCATGACCTAGCCGCATTTATCGAATCTTCCCAAGGCAGACATAAATTGCAGGCCATCGCCATGCAGAAATATTCAACAAACCAAATTCTGTATCACAAATTATTACCTCGAATCTGCATCAGTGACAACATGGACAACAGCCACAAACTGAAGCTCCGAATCATCATCAATGGCGCTGGACTAGGAGGCCTTGGGGCTGCAATTGGACTTGCGCGCAAGGGGCACGATGTTACGGTCCTTGAGGCTGCATCCGCTTTGTCCGAAGTAAGACTTAATGCTTTCTCTTACGTGAGGATTCCTATTTTAACAAAACTGCATTAGGTGGGCGCGGACATCCAGATTCCACCAAACAGCTCCCGAGTACTCGAGGCATACGGCCTTACTTCCAAGTTCCTTGAAAAGGTTGTGTGGCCTCGGGAATTTGCGTTCCGCAGACATGCCACTGGAGAGATCTTGGGGACTACGCCATTGCATCCTCATCTTTCCGAAACCTATGGATTTCCATATTGGTTGATTCACCGGGCCGACTTCCAGTCCATTTTGTTCCATGCTGCCAAGGAAGTTGGCGTAGACGTTCGACTCGGGTCTCCTATACAGTCCGTCGATATTAACCTGCCAAGCGTAACGCTGGCTAGTGGCGAAACTTTGACAGCGGACCTCATCGTGGGAGCCGATGGCATTCGATCGAAGACACGGGCTGCGCTTCTAGGCGACAGGAACGTGCAGCCCAATGATGCCGCAAACTGCTCTTACCGTGCCACTGTTCCTGTTGAAGTAATGTCTGCGGATCCCGAAGTCTCGCACCTGATGAAAGATATCAACGCAAACTGCTGGATTGGGCCTGGCCATCACATCATGGCCTACCCAATCCGCCAGGGTGCCATGTACAACATGGTGCTCTCGCATCCAGGCGGTGTCGCTGCACCCGGGAAATGGAATGAACCGGGGAACCTACAAGAGATGCGGGAACATTACAAGAACTTTGATCCCGTTATTCGGAAAGTCGTCGGCAAAGTGACGAGCTGCCTCAACTGGAAGATCGCGGACTTGCCTGAGCTGCCAACCTGGACGGGTGGGAGGGTTGTCCTTTTGGGAGATGCAGCCCACGCAATGGTCCCCTTCTTGGCGCAGGGAGCTGCCCAAGCCATTGAGGATGGTGCGTGCCTCGCAGAATGCCTTGACCGCATGAAAAGCCTCTCAGACCTGCCGGCATACCTTCAAGCTTACGAGAAGATCCGCAAGCCTCGCGCAGAACGGGTCCAGAAGGGCACCAGGGACAGCAGCTTGATTTGGCATATGCCTGACGGCCCGGAACAGGAGGCCCGGGACAAGGCATTTTCTTACATGGCCTGGGAAGCTAGAGACAAGAGATTTGAGGAGGAACTGGAAAAGGCGAACCCCAACAGTCTGAGCGGTAGGAAGTTCCAGCGATGGCTGTTGGGTTATGATGTCTTCTCGGCGGCCGGTGCTATGCTGGATCATATCAAACAGGATAGATTGGTGGGAACAGGTTGAGGACGATAGAAGATCTTGATTTCTAGCTAACTGACGGTCTGAAGGGCCGTATGTTATAGAGGAATTTGAATACAATAGATGTCCTAGTATAGGGGTCGGGGTCAGCCCACTGACAGCAGGATCAGCTGTTGGGCTGCTAGCGAGATCAGCTGTTGGGCCTATTTGTCCGTCTGGGAAATAACAGTCCGTAAAAAGCATATAAAATCGGATGCCTTTGACTGCCGAAGTCGGCGACAGGTCTGTTCCGTCTGACAGATCAGATGACGTTGGACGCGCGGCAGAGTAAGTTTTAGCCCTGGGAAGGTAGAATTTTAATGGAGTTATCGTTTGCTTAACTTATTGGAGTAGTGATACTGCTGTATCTCACGGCCATCAAGTCATTCTCAAATGCCAATATTGGTAAGAAGATTATGCACCTAAGAATGGCAAAGAGACCGTATGAAGTGTTGGAAGCGTAACTAACAGGACCTACGTGAAAGGAGAACACCGATTGATTTGGTGCTGGGGCCTCTTCCCAGAGGCCGGTTGGCAAGGAAAAAGAAATTAAAAATAAAATATGAAAATCCGTAACGCTATCTATACAATAGTGGCACTTTATCTAAACCCAATGCCAAGCCTAGAAACTAAAACAACTAAAAGGGCACAGCTGCGTAAGCCGCTACCAACTAGATCCTACTTGCATCAACTCTAAGATAGCACCTTTCCTTCAAAGAAGTTTAAAAAAAAAAGGACTTATCCCTCCTCATGAGCTGCTCAAGGTTAACCTAAAAGAAAACTAACATACGTCAAAATCGCTTCTAAAGGAGGATATACAATGGTTTGGTATTTTTAGAATTTCTCAACACGAAATTTGCTATTTTAGAGCCTCTCAGTGACAGGGTTCCGGTAAACGGCTGGGAGCTGATCCAACGGGACACGCCTCATGAAGTCCTCAAACGAAAGGGCCTTAACATCGGGATACTTCAAGTTCTGAAGGTATGGTCCCACGTAGGTCTGCTCGTTTATCATATAGTACTGGTAGAACCTACTCTTAGCATCAGCTATGTATTCGAGCATGAGAATTAGTTTCAACTTACATGGCCATGTATTCATGTGGCTGGCTCGACGGCTGGTTACGGACACTCCACATCTGATCATAGAGCTCTTTCGCGGAACCCTTGACCACTACCTTAGCCTTAACGCCATACACCGTTTCACACGCCCGGGCAATGTCGTCCATGGACTTGATGTCGCCGACAACTAAACAGTGATCAGTATTCCAGCCTAAAAAGAATTTGAAGACAAAGGCATATACGCACAGCGTTGGACTCCAACAGCCTTCTTGTCCAAAACGGCCCGAGCTGTGAACTCGGCCGCGTTTCCATAGGATGTGCACTCAAATAGAACGCCTGGCTCGCCCCAATGCGAGAAAGTGTGTATGTTCGAGTCGTAGATGCCAAAGTAAGGGCTGAAAAAGGTTTCAAGAAAAGCACCAATAAGAATATGGACTCCTTTCACGAACTCCTTGGTCCCCAAATAGGCTTTCACATACTTCATAGGATCCTTGGTGAAAAGCTGCCCAAATTCGAGTTTGGTATAGTCCAGCGACCAGTCGCTCGCCATATAGCGAGGGACCTTCTCCTCTTCGCATGCGTCAATGAGGACTTTTTGGCCCTCAATCATCAGGTCATCGTCTCCCAGATAGCAACAGACAACAATGTCGCAGCCCTTGACGAACTCGGCGACTCGCTCTCGATCGTACGCGCCGCCTTCTACAACCTCAACTTGTGGGGATGAAGACAAGTACTGGGTTACTTTCTTCTGATTGCGACAAAAGCCGCGGATTGAGACGTCCTCATTGTGAGTAAGGAGTTTAGAAGCCAGTAGTTGACCAAACTGGCCAGTGATACCCGCTAGTCCAACGAGGAGGGTCATGTTGATAAACAAAAATGTACACAAAGTAGGTGTGCGTTTAGAGTGAAAATTGGAATTATAATTGAGAATCCTCGATCCGTAAATGGCCCTGATAGGCAGGTCTTTTATTTTGTGACAACGGGGGTGCTCCGGACTGTGGAGGCGGAGAAGTAGGCATACCTCTGCAATTTCGGGGGGATTCGTCAGCGCGGTGTAGTGGGTCAGTCCTGCTTGCGTGCATTTACCACTCATACGGCCGAGGTGGCTCAACGGGGGGAGTTAGGAAGCGGACTTTTTGCCCCTGTTCTGTTCTAGGTATCGTAGGTGGCGCCCGATGACCAAGCGTGCCCCCCGCCTCAAAGGAGAGTCCATCTCTGGTCCGGGTTTTTTTTTTTTTTTTTAGTTTAACTTACTTGGTGGTTCTGAGTTGTGATGTCACTGCGGTGCCAATACTTTTGTCTTTTAACAACAAAATGCAATATGCGTCTTCAGTCACATCTGGAGCATCCAGGAATCGGTCGCAGGCTGCGATTCAAATTGTTCATATGGAAACACTATGAGTGAATTACTAGCCGTCTATGAACGGTTATTCGTGTTTCATGGCGTCATGAATCAAAGATTGTTCATTTGAAACATCTAGTGCCCGGTCGGTCGTAAAGCAATGTGGTCACTGTCGATACGATCAATGTAAATCAAGCGAATGTGAATTGAGCCGCACTAATTGCGGCATCTAGTCTAACTAATTACCACCCATGGAGCCAGGCGAGAGTACTTTCTTCATTTAGTCAATGATGGGGAGTACTAGATACGACTCGTAGAAAGGGCCCGAGTAGATGTAATGCTTGCCCTGGTTGACAGTTCGCTCGTGGAACTGCACCACATCTGGCGTAGAGTGTCGGAAGCAGTCGTTGCCCTGAATCTTGATCCTCAATGTCTCGCCAGGGCGGAACAGTGTAGACGTAGGAAGGATCTCAATGTCGACTGGGACAACTTCATCCGGTCGAAGAAGCAGTCGGCGGGTATGAGGATGCCAAGGCCTGTCAGTGGTGCTGCGATTGATGACAAGTTCTCGGTGGCTCACACGAAGCCAGCCGAGGCCAAGAGGCCCATCGTCGACCATGGAGAAAGCCACGAACGGTGCAACCTTTCCGTCGACACCAATCTTGTCTAGCTGCACAAACAAGTCCATATCGTCTCCTTTCTCGGTAGAGACGTAGAGCCTCAGTCGCATGCCTCCCGTAAGTTCCGTGTCCTTGGTGAATTTGTGCGTAAAGTGCGCACAGTTGTCCTGCACCGTGGACTCATAAGATGCAATCGATGTCTTTTGCGGCTCATCTGGCGCAAGCTGCATCGACTCTGAGTCAAGGTAGTACTTTGTGTATTTGGTGCGAGCCAGAGGCCACTCGTTCTCACCTCGGAACGTTCCTTGCCACGCCCGGTCCCGGACCTCCATCCTCACCAGAGGAAAGCTATCAATCTCGCTCTCCTCTCCCTTGAGATACTTCTTGAAGAAGGCTTCTTGACGGGAAACGCTCTCCTTCTCGAAAAAGTAGCGCCACTTTTTGCGACCGTGGATCTCAAGCCACTTGTCCTTGGAGCTAACCCCTGTCCAGCCGTTGAGGCATCCGCGGGTGTGCATGCCATGGTCACCCCAGTCAATCACGGCATAGACAGGGGCTGTGATGTTCGAAAGAGTCTCGTACTTGTCCTTGGAGCGGTGGTAGTCGTCGTACAGTGGATGTTCTTCGTGATTCTTGATCCAGTCTTCGACAAAGTTAGGGCCACAACGGCAGGACCACATGGTAAAGTCCATAAACTTAGTCTCGGGGATACCGCCGTGATGACTATAGTCCCGATAGAGGTCTGTGAAGCCTTCCCAAGGCATGAAGCAGGCAAGGTGAGGGGGGTTGGTCGCAGCGATGCCCCATTGAATAATGGCAAGGTACGAGACTCCGACCATGCCGACCTTGCCATTGGACCAGGGCTGTGTGCCCAGCCATTCAATCAGATCATGGCCATCCTTGCTCTCCTGCTTGCTGAAGATCTCCAGGTTACCCTCTGATCCCCAAGATCCACGGCTGTCGCCATTGACGACGATGTAACCCTTCTTAGTCCAGGTGATGGGGTCGACTCCCTCCCAGACTGCATATTTGGAAACCCAGCCGTCGGGAACTCCAGCGCCAGGAAAGATTGCGAACGTCTTGGGTCCGTGTTTTCCGTAAGGACTGAGTGTGAGAATGACGGGAAGCTTGCCCTTTGCGCCTTCGGGACGGAAGATGTCGGCATATATCTTAACGCCATCACGCATGGGGACTGGCACATCCCAGGTGATTTCCATGCCGTCCGCAATCTCCGTCTGATTGATTCGGAGGCCAGGATGTTTGCCCTCCTTGGGATCGAGGCCTTTTCTCCAATAGAAGGGCTGAACGCCCAACGTATTGAGATTCTGGATGTCTTTGATGGCTTCGGGCGTCATGATGAGACTAGAATGATGGGTGTTTGATCGACTGTGAAAGAACTCTGGAGAAGTTGTGCCATGACAACAAACTTGCAACTTTTACAGGGTCTATTATACTCTACGATGGCCAGTAGTTATCCTCGGATGGACACTCTTCGGCCCCGAAACTTACGCCTCCAGGAATATCCCTAACACCCAGGCCGGAAACAAGAACTTCGGTCGATTGCCCTTGGTCAGCTCTGTTAGCGCTGGAGCATTTTGAACCTATCGGATTGCGTGCAAACACCTCTCCGCAACTCCAACATCCCCGCAAAAAGTTCTGAAATGCTCGGCATCTGAAGCCCGGCTTAATTACCCCCTATCTCCCCGCCGGCCCCCGTGGGGTCGATTAGCAGGTACACTCGCGTATGGATTGCATGATACCTGATTTTGCGGAGAATGCAACTTATGACAAATGTTGGGGTCGTCGGCTGTTAGAATAATTTCCATTGCTATAGATAAAAGATCCTCTGAGGAAGTCGAGTAGCCGTCATCCTCAACAAATTTTGTTTTCTTCTTCGCTATCCTCTTTTCTTTGATAAATCTGCAATCATGGCTTGTGCATCAATAGTCGAAATTTCTCAGGACAACGTAGGAGTATTCCACATCCCCGATGTCCCTGATGAAACAATCAAGACTGCCAACGAGCTGCTACAAGCAAACCATGAACAACACCATGTCTTTTTCAATGACCGCGGATTTCACAACCACATAACCCATTACATGCTGACGCAAGCTGCCTTGGGAGCTACTCCCACGCAAATGCATCGAGCCTACGCTCAGGAAAAGACACTTCAGCGTCCGCAGCATCCTCTGGATGAACAAGTAGTCAGCAAACTCCAGGATGAAAATTATTTCCTCACTTGTCTGTCTCGTCCGGAGAACTATCATAACTACTTGCGATTTTTCGAGCGTCAAATTGCTGAGCGTGGGGTTGGTCCTGTTGTTCATGAATATCTCTTCTCACGCTCGCGGATCGCGGAACGTCTACTTTCCCGAATGTTCGCAAGTCAGTACTCCTCATGATACATAAAATGACCTCAACTAATCTTTGAAACTGTAGGCTTTCTACATCCTGTGATCCACTTTGGTTTCGGGCTCGAGTTTAATCAGCCTGCCATCATTGCAGAAGGGCTTGCCCAGAGCGCGGTCCATCAACCTGAAGTTGCCTACTTTTTCAAAGGCATCCAAACCGCCGAAGAGTCGTTGAGAGACGAGCCGAGTCGGTCTATGATCGATCTCATCCGAGAGATAGAACAGAACGATGCAATCCGCTCGGCTACTTGTTGGGGAGACGGAAGCTGGATCGACGATAATCCACTTGCCAAAGCTCCAGAGGAGCTGTGGAAGATTGCGGCGCAATGGCGCGTCTCGCCAGACGAATTGGAGCTAAAGACAGCCGAAATGATCAATGTCTGCACGTTCTACACGGCCGCTGCTCAGCGACCGGACAAACAGCACAAACTCGACTTTTTCCTGATCCACAACGTCAACTGCTCCATCTTCTTTTCCGCACTCCTTGAAAAAGATTGGATGTGCGTTAAAGACAAGGCTCGACTGTTGGAATGGAAGGGCCGCTTTGACATTGTCGCCTACGCCGCCAGAGGCAGTCCTCGGCTGCGCATCAACGAAGTTGTCAGCTATCGACCCAAGAAGCCAGAGATGGGTTGGGAGCAACTCTTCAAGCGTGTCAATACATTTTTGGATGACTCCCACGCAACCAAGCTTCTTCGAGCCCTGGCAAACGGCGAAAAGGTATCCCAGAGATACGAGGCGAGAGCAGACTTTCCGATGAAGCGAAGCATGTTTCTGCAGACTGCACATATCGCTCTAGATTCGACAGAGGAAGCATTATATCCGGACAGATGGGTCAAGGGCGCTGGGTTTGAGCAGCAGTGGGCGAAGTTTAGGGACAGAGACTGTAGTGCTACTGCTTGATACTTCTGTCATTTGATGATCTGGTTAATGCAAATACATGTCGTTAATTCCATGGCGCTCACGCATTATGTACTTCTGGAGTCGCCATCCTAGCCATGGTGTCTTTGCGCTCCACGAAAATAGAAAGGAAGCTTGGGAATGTACCTACAGGTGTCATCAAGAAATATTTGTCTACCAGGAGAAGTTCGGGTGTTTTCACCGTAGGGCACATTCTCAATAATTTTATTAGGAAGTCAAGCAAGTATTATTACAGGTTTTGGCAGTCCCACTGATGTGATGACGCGCCCAGGGTCAAAAACACTGGTCAACCTTAAAACCTTCACACAGACGGAAATGCCTCATTGGCACATGAATTTGGCTCGGAAGTGAGTAATTCAAACTCAATACTATCATATTCTGACTAGATCAAATTGTGATATTCTAGAGTGCCCCCTTCGCCAATGTGTTGGTTAATACCTGGGGGTCCTTGATCTGATCAACACACCAGCCTTCGGATTGAAACGTTTGGTACTCACCAAGTATAGCGTCAGTTGTTCAATGACATGGCGGCCGTTGACTTCTTTCAGAAGAAAGTGAGCTGCACTCTTGTCCTGAACGACAGATCCATCAGAACAAGTCATTTCGTAGTTTGTCAAGATGATCAGTTCCCGTCCGGCTGGATCGTATGTATACGCCTTCAGTGGTTGGTGCTTCAGTCCTGGAAAAGATTTCCAGAAGTTTGTAATATGTTTCTCAGTGGCTATTCAATTAGCCACTGCACCGTCCAACGAAGAATAGGGCCAAGGAAAGGACAGGGGCGAAACATACCAGCGTGACCTTTGAATACATGGCCAAACGCTCGGAACTCCCCATCTGGAGCAAACGTCTCGCTCCAAGCTTTCCCCTCCTCTGGCGTAGCCCCATCGAGAAGCCGATAAAAGGTATCAAAGAACTCTCTCTCTGCGGCCGTGATATGGCTCGGCCAAGCAATAGCTGATTCGTTTTGAGCCATTGTGTACAGCGTTATAGGTCAATTGAAGACGATTGATACAGCTATTTGAGTCGATAACCCAAAATTTTCAGTATCTGCAGCTGTAGAAGCAGAAAAACAGTTGTTGCCCACTCAAGGATATATACTTGCGGCTTGTGGCTTGTCGGTGCAAGGCTCTCTAGCTTCTCGCTGGGTCTCATGTCCAACTTGTGGGACTTCAGAAACCCCATGGGGCCCCGGATTTGCTTCGGGCTTTCGCATCAGGCACGCCAATGGGTGTCGGGGACTTAACGGCAACGTACCCGGCTTGCAGATGGCGGGATCATTTTCCCTAGGATTACTGCTAGAAGATCCGGGGAACCCGTTCAGCTTGCTCTCCTTTCAGATTCAGTGGGCCATAACGGTCCTCCTATCTCCCCCCGCTGGGCCTTTATCCCCGATGCGAGGCTAAATACCCAGGCTTCTTGTCAGGTCATTTCGATTGAATACATTAGTTGCAATGAACCTCAGCACCTTAGTGGCATTTCAGGCATTAGTCACTTTAGGTTCAGGTTCAGAATCTCATCCATGTGAGGGAACGATCATGTGACTTTCATACTTTATGAATAGTCCCACTTTATGAATATTGTGTAAAAATAGCTTCAGTCAGAGCTTTCCTTAGGAATCTCTTTCTCTCCTTGTAAACAATCATTTTGCCCAAGTCGCACACGACCTCGTTCGTGCCCTTGTACCGTCACAGAACTTCTAGTTCTTGATGTTGTGACGTCTTGTCAAAGCCAGCCCAGGGCATCTTTATTTTGGAGACATTTAATATAGAGCCGTACCAATTGCCGGATCCAAGACACCAATGAGGTCAGAATTACCCCATTTAACTACGTCAAGCCTTCAACTTCCCTAACAATGAAAGGGGCGAAATGAACCTACCTAGCTAAGAGGCCCCGCTTAAATCGTCACCCCAAATTATCCGGACGTGAGAAATTTTTTTCATTGCTCATCATCCTCCCAAGACCTGGTACTCGAATATCCCGACTGAGTATCCTGCATCTAGTCTGAGCCATGGAAGGTAAGCTCCCCGAGGCCTCTGCTCCGCATGCAGGCCCGCCTAGTGGATCCATGGCGGAGGAGCCAACCCCATGTCGTGAATGCCGCCGGCGAAAGATGAAATGCGACGGCGTTATGCCCGTATGCTCCATTTGTCGGAAGTATAGACGTCACTGCCTATATGACAAGCACAGCAGGACTCGCTTGACACGAAGGTAGGTCCCCATTGATGCCTCTGCCCGCGAGAAGCGTTCAGGCGCCAGCTATTGACCGAGACGGCTGCAGGCATGTCACCATCTTGGAAGAACGTCTTGAAAAGGCCGAGGCCCTCTTGAGACGCTACTACACCGACAGCCAGATTGCGGAGCTGATGGATGGAGGCGGGGCGGCAGAACCAGTACCGGGGCCAACAAGCTTGCCTACTGCAACTCCGAGTAGTACTGCCACGTCGCCACTCCACAGCCTCGCCCAACTGCCAGCCTCGGCACCAGACGCCCAGCCTTCTATGTCAACCACAGCAAATCTGGTGGCTCTTGCCGCTGGCATCTCGCAGCTAGCACCATGCACCGACCCAGGACTCAATGCAGGCCCTTTGCCCGGA
>VYKG01000667.1:0-20167 GCA_011426275.1 Dactylonectria torresensis
CCCCCCAATAAACACAAGAGCGTCCCCCTATACGATGAACAAATGAGACTGATTCTTCTCAAGAAAGATGGGGGATGAAGCGACAACAAGGTCATGGCATAGAGTCCCATATATGGCCATGTCCATGCGACCAGCCCTCCATCTCAAATACTGCCTGACTCGGCCAAAATCGCCTCGTCAAGACCTGGCCACATCCCGACTGTCTGAAGATGGCTTGCTTAGCAAGAATCCACTGCCACTTCCCGATTATTTAACAAGCCAGCTAACGCTATTGCAGACGCTAAGATCCGACTGTACATATATCAAGATCGCCCAAAGGTATCGCGTTCATCTCAATCTCCACTGAGGAGTTGGCGGCGCCTCTACCCCGCAATTCCCCCATGTTACGACGCAACCCCAGGCTGAATCTGGACAAGGCCTTGTACTTTTGGTGTACTTTTGTTCTCGGCCAATCATGGCAAGATATCCATAATGCCTGGTCAGATTCATCATGACATCCCGACCGCTGCCGACACTTTCCGAGTACATTGCAACCAACAAGACGCTGGTGCAACTTCAAACATACGATATGATTGGATACTGAGGACTGCCGGGCGCTCATCTGCGTCACCCCCGGCTCGGTTGACTTGACCCCAGATTCCGTGTGTCTGATGCTCCTTACCTGTGAGGGCATGGAGAACCTTGCTACCACTTGCCGGAGAGGTTAGAATCTCGGTAGTGTCTTTGGAGCTAAAGCTTGGAGATCTCTCTAGTTCTGGGGGATTTGAAATCTAGACTGCGGTCTAAAAACAGACCGAACGCTGGGAGTGTTCAAACGCATCCCTCACCCAAGTCACTTCATCCCCCGCAACCCCCTTGCAAGTGAGACGCAACCATTCCCTGGCAAAACCGAATCATGTACCGCATAGATCATCGGGTCGGGCGACCACTTTCCGAATGGATTACAAACAGCATCGCATTCTCAAGAGACACCACAATGCGATTGGATATCAGGAGAGTGGGAGAATCATCCGAGCCAACACCCCCACCGGATCTCGGCTACGTTTGACAGAACGTTGCTACCGCCTATACTTTTAAAGAACGTTGAGCGGCATTCATTTACTTGATGATTCAAATCTCTCGACTCTTGACAACTCCATCCATCTTAGACAGTTCACCACTCAACCCTCATCACTTCACCAAAACTCGACATACACACAAGCATCATGGCTCCCCCCCATCTGCCTCTTGAAGATCTCCTCGACTATCTGCGAGCGTTCAACAAAGCGGACTATCCCAAGCAGCATTCTTTTTACTCTGAGGATGTGACCATGGTTCTGCCAGATCCTGAAATACCCAAAATCATGGGCAGTCAAGGCATCAAGACACACTACGGACCAATCCACGCCGACGCCAAGGAGACTGTCATCCCCACCATTGTCTTGTGTGATCGAGGAAGAGTGTTTCTGCAGATGGAAGCATACTTTCTCTACAAGAACGAGGTTCAGAAAGCAGTCCACGACTACCACGTCCACCCTGGCGACGTCATCAGAATTTCGTGCTGCGCCATTTATGATCTTGATGCGAACAACAAGATCAAGACCATCACTTGTCATTTGTTCAAACAAGAACTGCTCGGTCAGGTCAATCTTCAAGAGGCGATTCGGGAAAGTGAGAGCAAAGCGGATCCGGACCTGAGGCTGTACAACTATTAGAGTGTATTATCGATCGTTGAGAATATCCTTCTTTCAACTCAACCACAATTGCTCCTGTTGTACATCCTATCGCATTGTTCTTGTGGGAACTAGGCAGGCTATTGATGAGTTTTGACCATTGATGTAACTAGTCAGGAAGATACGATATCAATACATATTACGCAGCTCACCGTTCAAAGACTACATTTCCTCGGTTTCTTAACCTGCTTTAAAAAGCGTGGAGACTGGTTCACGCATCACAAGAGGAAAAAGAGTACATATGGCTTATGCTACAAGGCTACAAGGAGGGAAAATCAGGCATATCACATGGGCTCCACAAATCACATTGTATTCAAATGAGGCACTTCCCTTACCTTTCTAGATGCTTAACTAAATCGATCCTTTTTGTGATAGTGGATGAGCCAAACGTTCGTGTCGGTACAACATTAAGGAAGTCGCGCACATGGAATGAGGGGCCCAATAGGTGCGCAGTCCCGTACACACGCACCTGTTCCATTAGTCAGCAGAGGCCCCTATAAGTTTCCCCCCTGGTGCCCTAACGGCCCTATATTTATGGGCTATCTTGATCACGCAAAATACAGCATTTTGCACCCCTTCTATGGCCTTCTATATGACATTTGCTACAGGTAGGCAATTTCTTCTCTGAGGGCTCCTGCGGCTTAGGCTTGGGTAGCTTAGTCTCTTGTAGCTCTGGCTCTTGAGTCTGCTGGCTGGGGCGCTCTTGGGGTCCGTGGTTGTGGTAAGAAAATCGGGCTTCAGTGCGATGTTGGAGATGCTATAACTCATGAGAGTCTTCTTTGGCTAGGATTGAAAATTGGCAGCCTTGACGCTAGCGATTGTAAGAATATATAATAGTAGGTCGCTTAGAGTTTTTCGGAAATAGACGTGAGCGTCGAATAATGAATTTATAGCCACCAATTTGTGCGTAAATTTGAAGATCTAATTCAAGATCTTCTCGCGAGGTATAAAGCTGTTGAGGTGGGAGGTCCATTGTTGTTACAGGGCCGTTAGGGCACCAGGGGGGAAACTTATAGGGGCCTCTGCTGACTAATGGAACAGGTGCGTGTGTACGGGACTGCGCACCTATTGGGCCCCATGGAATGACCCATGCTGACACATATCACCAACTGGGCTGCGTCTTCGTTTTGTAAGCTAGCGAGGATCCCTGCAGGCGAGGACAAGGACAAAAAGGGCGACGCATGTACCCACTGCCTTTAGGCATCAAAGTATCCCAATTATTTCTTTTCCATTTATCAGCTTCAAGCTAGTGCATGTCTATCGATTAGGCGGATAAAGGACAAATGCATGGATTAGACTAAAGAGGCATGTCACCGACATCTCCACTCTGCACCATTTTGCTTACCCGGGCAACTAACTTCTCCAGCTTCCGAACCAGCCCGCCGCCGATGCTCCAGAGCCACCAATGATGAAGTTTTTTTTTTTGTGTCATTTAGTTTTCATATCCGGGCAGTGATTGAGCGCCTTAAGTTCAGCTGTATGGAAGGAGTTGAGAAAAGCGGCTCAAGTAAGCACAGTTTTGTTCTCTCAAAGAATGACATAGTTTGGACTGGTAAAATCTGCTCAGTTGTTGCAATGACTTAACGCGTCAGGTCACCAGTTTCTCTTAAAATGCACGCGCATGTTATTAATAACCGATTTAATGAGCATTTATCGAGAAGTTACACTTTCATCAAACTAGAACACCGCTCGAAGCAAAAACCTGTCGTCTTGCTACCCTGGACCTTAGTAGTAAGGTACCGCCCTGGGACTGAAGAAACTCGCTGTTTCGTGTATGGGGTTGATAGAAGCTTTTGGAATTTTACAATGCCCCCTCGCGAAATTTTAGTCTAAGATCCGTAATTTGGACGCCGTTATAGTTAATGGTCTTGCGAAGATAGCATCAGTAACATTACTTTAGTTTCAGCCAACCTTGCTCGAGATTGATGGGACTGTCGGAAAAACATTCTTCCACCATTTTGGCGTCTCAGCACCAGCATCAGCACTTGCCTCACCCTTTAGCCTCTTGCATTCCGCAACAATTCTCTCTGTTCCCACTTTGACTTAGTGTCGTTGTTGTTGTTGTTGTTGTTGTTGTTGTTGTATTATTACCGTCATGAAGATATCTACTAGAGATGTCTACAGAATCCCCTAGGGGCAAGATGACGTGCTAGGCTGGTGTCAACAGCTAAAGAAACCTAAGTACAGTAACCCGGGGCCGGAGCTACAGACCAAGCAGGTCCGTAGCTCAGACCTACAGTCCGCATAAGCTAAGATTGTAATCCTTCTTCCTCTTCCATCTAGCAATTAAGCAGCCCTATTTAACCTATGATTTCGAGCCCGATTAGACTTAGTGTCAATGGTCAGGTAACGGACGATTCGCAACCACCAACTTCGCCGACTTATGCTCTGCCACGCACAGGTGGGAAACAAACAGATGAGTCTCTTCTCTGCGCCAAGCTGAGAGAAAGAAGGAAGGCCAAGGGGCAAGTGCGGTCATCTGATGAGTTGGAATCTGAAGATGAAATTGGACCAGGTTTGTCCTTGCAACATTCCCAGGCGGACCATTTTGCTCAACTGCATGAGTAGGTTGTGTGGTTTTGCATAAAACCTACAACCGTAAAATTATCCTCCATCCCGACAACACTGTCGTCAAATCAGGGAAACATTTAGCCGTGGGAGAAGCGGAGGCGCTCAAAGCCGCTGCTAAAGCTGGAGTCCCAGCTCCTCATGTCCGTGATGTGTACACGACGCCCGACGGGCAAGGCCATATACGTATGGATTACATTCAAGGTCAAAGTCTTGATGCGCTGTGGCTCCACATGTCGGCCGAAGAGAAGAAAGACGTCACACAACAGCTTCGACTTGTGGTCGAAAAGATGAGATCTGTGGATCCTCCCTCACACCTCATCGGCGCTTGTGATGGTGCCGAAATCCGAGACACAAGGCAATCTTCCACCTATCACTCTCCTCCATGCCGTGACGAAAAGGCCTTCAATAAGTTCCTATTATCAGCTCTCTACGGACATATACCACCGCTCGTGCGGGAGGCTTTCTCACGTCGCCTGCGAACTAACCATCGCATTGTATTCTCCCACTGCGACCTCACGCCAAGGAGCATAATGATCCAGGACGGGAAAATAACGGGGCTCGTAGATTGGGAGGACAGTGGGTGGTATCCAGAATACTGGGAGTATGTTCAACTTTTTCCAGCGTACTGCTGACGAGGATTGGGTACAGTACGCAGAGTACATTTTCCCCGAGCTTTATCATGACAAGTTGGTCAATTTCATTGCTATGTCTCTGTGGCAGAACTCGTAGAGAGTTCATGCGAATTATCGGCCAACTGAGCTACTTTGACTATGTTGCGCTGTTTCTTAAATATATAAACGCAGCCACTCGATATTTGGTGAATACTGGTCTGCTCATCTCGCGTCAATGCCTCAGCTGTGCATTGATCTGGGCGTTCAACAAGGCCGAGTAGAAGTGCCATTGAGGCCGAAGACAGATCAAGCGATTCAGCTGAGCTGGCCCTCCTGGCCCCAACTCCGTCTGGAGACTTGACCGACTCCCATACAGAGTACTTCCTTTGAGTTTGGTTTATAATTCGATGATGGAAGTCTGCTATTTCTACAAGCGAGGAGCATTGTGCAAATAACTCTAGACTGGAGAAATAAGCTTATTTGGGCCCAGGCCATTTATGCCTCTCCTCGTGTCGTGGACATCGATACCGAGTCATGAATTTCGCCTCACGCGTCAGAGGTTCGCAGCTCGCCCCTGGGAATGGTTCAACGGAAGTTTGGTTGGCAGGTATCATAGGGCTAGTTGCGTAAATCTGAAAAGGTTGTCATCCCCAGATCGGCTCACTGTCTTCCGAAGAATATGTCCTGGTGTTGTGTTCCTGGTACGAGTTTTAGCAGGAAACAGTTGGATCGGCGCACTGTCCCCCGACCATGCAATGTTGTGCTGTCTCCCTTGGCGATCATATCGGCGCACTGTCGGCCGAAGCTATCACCTGGGCTGGGAGGGGCGAGGCGTCGTAGTCTGGATGGAGACGGCTGGGGGTAGGGGTTCGGGTAATCCGAGAGCACAGATGGAGATGTGCATTCATGGCACGTTACCTTCCTTACTGAGCTGTATTATGTGGTAATACCCGCGAAATCATTGAGTTGTTGGTAGTTACCTTGTACAATCCACCAAGAGGATGGTCGTCTTACCCCGACAGATGAGGGGCGAGGGTGAGAATGCGGTATGCCCATTCTCGATTCCAGAGGCCAGAGCCACATGTCAAATGGCACACTGACAATAGAGCCCTAGACCTTGCGGAATGCCTAGAACTAGGTTAGTGACATCTGATAGCGCCACTAGCGGAACACCAACGTCTTATGAATAATTACTGTTCACCCGACACCGCCACTAGCTGCGGGGTTTTATGCCTGGCGGGATACATTCTCATCTGAGAAACTGCCTCCGCTGCTCTTGCGGGAACGCGCTGTTGGGTCTAGTCCATTTATCCTGGCGGACTGGGAGAAGTTGGCCCTTTGCCATTGGGCTGACTCCTCTTCCGGCTCCCTGGAACCATCCATCCCCGTTCTGGGGTAATGGGGTAATGGGGTTACCCCGGAACACTGTGGACCGCCTGGAGAACACCACCATTGCGGTCGGATGGTGGTTCTTGGAGTATAAATGGGGCTCTCCACCTCATGCAAATGCTACACCTAACCAGACCAACTCTCCAAGTCTCCAGCATCATTGCCTTCTCAGATCAGTGAACATTGACACTATGGAAAAAAAGGATTCAAATGAACTCGCCATTGAACATGCGGCTGATGCTTCTCACCCGAGAAATGGCCCAAATGTCGACGAAGAGGTCTTGGAGACCAAGTATGCGGGTAAGTTTCCGTGACATGGCGAGGCTCCCTAATCACAGAAGTTCTAATTGTTCCTCAGCTCTCGGACGATGGACCGTTTGTAAGACTTTTTGGAAGGCCATGCTCTTCTGCATGATCCTGAACTGGGCGGCTCTCAATGATGGAGTGAGTACACTGCCACCTTCGCGGACAGAATAAAGCTGACCCATTCCACAGTTCCAGCAACAGATCCCAGGAAATGTGATTCCCATGCAAGCTTTCATTAACCAGATGGCGGACACCACAGTCGATGGTGCGCCAGCCATCAGCGCCAAGGTTGTCTCGTACTGGCAGGGTTTCGCCGAGATGTCCAAGACGCTGGGCATGTTTACCGGAGGCTATTTTGCCGACCGCTTCGGCCGAAAGTAAGTCTTTGACTTGGCAAAAGACACCGGGTCTTCGTTTGGACATTCTCTGACTTGTTCTCGCTAGACCGGCCATGATGGGTGCCATCGTCATTCTTCTGGGTGGCTCTATTGCCGAAATTACCGCGTTTGACTGGAAGAGTTGGCTTGGAGCAGCCGTCCTTGTTCGTGCTGGAGTTGGTCTGGCTCAGTCTATCCTCATCACCTATGTCTCGGAGCTCGCGCCCTTCCAGATTCGTGGTTTCATGATCGGCGCCTACCAGCTATTTATCGCTGTTGGACAACTGATTAGTGCAATCGCGACTCAGCTCATCGACATTCACCAGCCGACGAAGTGGAAGCCTCTGATTGCGACCGAGTTTATATTCACTGGTGTATGTAATCCCAAACAACCCACTTTTCTTTCTATGTCTTGAGCTGACTTGATATTTCTCTTTCAAAGATCCTCATCATCCTAATCTGGTTTGTCCCGGAGTCTCATCTCTATCACGCTCGCAAAGGTGAACATGAGAAGGCAAAGCGATCTATGGTCAAGCTGTATGGCACTGCACCCGACTATGATGTGGTAGGTGAAGAATAAAACCAATCCGCAAGTGCATTACTAAGAAGCTGCGTGCGTTCAGGAATATGAATATCGCGTCATTCAACACGGTATTGAGGTCGAACAGGAATTCAATGAAGCTTCCAGTGATGCATCTTTCTTCGAGATCTTCAAGGGGCTTAACTGGCGCAGAACCTTGGCAGGCTGCATGGGTATTTGCAGTCAATGGACCGCCGGTGCGCCCATTGTCTTTGGGTATTCCACCGTGAGTTCTCTAGCCCTTATGAAGCTCGGTGTTGAAGCTGACTTTGCTATAGTATTTCTTCAAGGTCGCCGGTATCAAGGATCCATTCCTTGTAACCATTATCACGTATGTACTGCTATGTCTACACCCTTCAAATAACTTACTAACTGTCGTTAGTTTCGTCTTGCTCATCATTTCTATCTTCTCATCCTTGATTGCGTGCGAATACATCGGTCGCAGACCTCTTCTTGTTGGGTAAGTGCATGCTCCAAGTTTTATCCATCGCTAACATCATCAATTAGCGGATGCTTCCTTATGATGGTCTTCGATATCGGCTTGGGCACGACGGGATTCTTTGAAACAGACTCTGCAAATAAAGCTGCGCTAGCCTTCCTTTTGCTTTGGGTTATCTGCTATGGATGCTCTGCTGGACCCATTGGCTATGTTGCATCTGGAGAAACATCAACTCCTCGTCTTAGGGCTCAGACAACCTCGTTCAACTTGGGCTGCTACGGCCTCGGATTGTGAGTCAATGTCCCCGGGACACACACAAATTGCTAATAAACATGTAGCGTCGTTTTCCAGTGGAGTGTCTCTTACATGATCAGCCCCGACGCAGGAAATATGGGTGTTAAGGCAGTCTATGTGTGGGCCGGCCTTTTGATCCCCACTACAATTCTCCTCTGGCTCTACTACCCCGAGGTACGTGATTCATGCTCCTATACTCTAACTGGACTGATCCTTTCTAGACTTATGGCCGAACCTACTGGGAGCTTGATGAGCTCTACGCCCGAAGGATTCCTGCCTGGAGATTCAAGGAGACCCAAACCATGTCCGATCAGAGTGGCCACAAGAACAAAACTCTCATTCATGGTCATGCAAAGGAGATTTCTGACTCTGGCAATTAGAAAGATTTATTATTCAGACAGTTAGCAGGTTCTCTCACATAGGGCCGGTCTCGGAATCACTATTACAACATAGTATATGGTTGGACACTGTTTTCAATTACGTCTGTAGACCATAGCTAGATCCGTTGATTATAAACGCAATCATCTACACCCGATTGGAGCTTGAATGACTTTAACTTAGGCGGATGGAACGGATGTACAAATCAACCATCTAGCTTTCATGGCGCTGTATTTATAATTTGGGAATAGGTTTTTGCACAGTTCTTTAACGTTCAGCGACTTTCTTCATCGCCTTTACCCCACTTCCTGAACAGGAAGAGCCTTGAAGGCATATTTTGTATCCTAAGAGGACCCTGTGTTGTCATAGGCTTCCATACATCTCTGACATGATCAAAGCCCCGACGACCTGCAGTCGTAGCGGAAGGTCCCGCTGTACGTACTCTCTTTTGTGTAGCTGACTCGATCAATCCTGGAGCGTGCCCGCATGGCGTCACTTTCAGCGCCTCATTGGATTACCTGAACATAGTCACACGAGGCCTAGACTTGCGGAGAACCGCTCTAGGTTATCCGCTAGTGCAGTGATGGGACCATGCTCGCGCTACGCAAGTGACTTCATAATTCTCCGCTTTACATGAGTCAGGCCGTCCTTTTAGCTCGCCTCTAGGTATTCAACCTCCTTGTTGAAATCCGACCATCGCGGGTGATTTTTCCTATGTAATTTGATGTTAATAGTGGCTCAGTCTTGGGCCCTTGCATCATTCTTATTACAGGCGTATTAGAATGAGTAGGACTATGCTGTACATTTCTCACAGCAATTGACTTGCTGGCCCTTCATCGGGGTGTCTGGTTTCTAGAGTACGTACTCATTGCTATTATATCCATGTCTCTATGTCAAAGAATGGAGACTTTGCAAAACTAATCGGATTCTCAGCATCCACATACACCCACGACATGTCCATGCCTCCTGTAGCTGCTGTAGCTACTGAGTGTGTTGTACCAATAACAGTCTTTATAGTTGACTGAAATGGCTATTTGCATTATGTTCCTATTTCAGGACGGAGCACTGGGTCCGATTGGAAGCATGGGGCGCTATAGCTGCCGGAGGTTTGAGGTGCTGTAGCTGCTGTGTCTACTGCCCCACATTCGATGAGGCCGAGAATGGCATTGAGTCCTTTGACGACGAGCGTAGCCAGGCTTCTGTGACAAGCCAGCCCCAACCCGGCTCAGCTCTATTATCAAACGCTGTTTGTTTATGCTCATTGGATCTTTTCGTTATTTATTCTTCCAAAATCCGTGGCGGCTAACATTATATATATTCGATGGTGCCACTCTGCAGGGTTGTAACTTTTTGATCAGTATGGTTATCTTTGCCATCTTCACTCCCAAGGTGCTTCTTCACATTTCTCCCTCTCTGTACATTGAACTTCAGGTCTAGCGTTCTAGTGCCATACGAATTTGAGTATTACCATCTGATGCAAATACTCTATCCTCTCAATACGTAATAGATTTATCGTCCTGTTCTCTTGCTGGCGTGAACCCGCACTAGCTGTGACACTTTTGCCAGCTGCCCCTATATCGGCGCTAGCTAGCCTACCCTGCTTATCCGATTGACCCACTAAGCGATTACCTTATCTGGTGGACCAAAATCTTACCAAGCCTCGTGGGTCCCCCAGTCATTGCTGACATTGCATCACAAGGCGCAGATTCTCCCTGGTGAGTCGACGGGCCTGCCAACGAGCACCGGCATCACTGACACGCTTCTCGACTAGTTACGTAGTAAATCCTCCGTAGCCTACGTCGTCCGAGCGGCAGCTTCTCCTGTGGTCAGCTGGCGGCTGGCACCATCCCTGTACTGCCCCTCAGAGAGAGAGAAAAACGCGCATATGCGCTGTCACAGGTACCCACCTCTCCAGTCGCCGCAGATGAGCATCTCACTGATGCAGAGATGTTTATATAGGAATGGCCATGCGTTCGCAATATCACGTTAGCATGTCTGTGCCCATACCGGGCAACCTCCCGCCTGAAGTTGTCCTCGACTTGTTACAGACATTCGCCCCGACCTTGGAGCACAACCCGATCATTGCCGACTTCACCGAGATCGACACGGACATGGACAGCATCACCAAGGACCCCTTCTTTGACCCCCTAAACGAGAGCATCCGCACCTACAAGACTCACCAGGTCTTCACTCTGGTCCCAGGCGTAACCAAGCAGATGTGGTGGCCGACCACGTTCCAGTGGGTGCCCGACGGGGTTCGATCTCGCGCCAATGCGGCCGCTGGCCTGCTTGCGTGGTGTGAGTGGACGGTTCGGCCGCGTCAAGACGCAGCTTCGCCGTCGACACCGGGCACTGAGCAGACGTTGGTCGAGGAGTGGGAGCTGTACGAAGAGATAATACTCGAGGCTAACAAGCTTCTGCTTCCCTTTTGTTGTCCGATTTTGGAGAATGTTCACCGAGAAATCAACGTCAAGGTTGTCGACCAGGCGATGAAGAGTTATACAAGTCGGATACCCAAGCATGATGGCACCTAGCGAGAATGGAATGATACCCTTGATTTGGGCAAATAAAGCCTTGCTATTTATAGATTGTACGCCTTAGCATCCTTGAGCCAAATTCTCACCAAATAAGCCCCCTTCAATGGGCGGTTTTGTTGGTAAAACGTGGGGGCATTGGGGAGGATCATCTGCCGAGTGTTGGATGTGAGATCATGAGGCCCAGCATTTGTCGGCTTTGGCGGCTTTACAAACGACAGGGGCAGTCCATCCGCTACTGCTGGCCCTCCTCAGACCCCGCATGGGCTGATGCCGCTTATGCCGCTGATCGTTTGATTCTCCATGTTCTCCAGATTGTTCGTTTAACAGCCAGGTAATCAAGTACGTTTAGAATTATGAGGCCCCGCAAGGTCTACTGCGTAGCAAATCGGAGAAAAATGCCTCGTCTCAGATAGTGTTGAGATATTCATCCTACGTAGTCTGCAGTCATTGATGCCGTTTCTAGTTCTTGCTAAACATGATAGCTCACAGTTCGTCACCCGTGGGATTGCCCCCGCCTACACCCTCATTCAACTCAAATTCAATCTCCCGATCGAGATGTCGTATCAATTAAGAAAGTTCGCCATCCACTGGTCCATGTTGAAAGTCTTTGAGATACTCCTCATCTGACAAGCGTTATGAAAGGCCTGTAGCCGAGACAAAGCAAGCTTGGTGGACGGCCAGTATTTCTGAAGTTCCTGCAGGACAATAAAGTTCTGCTTGAGCAGCTTCTTAGCCTCTGACGCCTCGGGCCTGCCCGTCCCCAACACTATTGTGTGTAGATGTATGGTGGAGGCGATAACTCGGAGACGACTGTTGACTGGTGACCATAGGCAATCCAGATCTGGAGCCACGTTCAATCCCCAGAACAGCCTGCTCAGGGCCGTGGCATGCGCCTTGCATAGTTCGGCGTATGCTGAGGCTTCCTTGTCAACCATTGCATTGCCAGGCCCTCAAGACGCGGTGCACTTGTTGAGAAACTGGTAAAATAGCAGCTGAGCGGCGTGGTGGTAGATGATGTGCATGACGGCGAATGGTCGACCATACCCTGGGTCTACATAGCTGCTCCAGTTCTCCGGGGTGTTTCAAGGGCCTTGCGGCAGATCTTGGACCCAGTGATCCAGCTTCCTCGCTAGATCCCGAATGATATGCCTGGTTCCGAACCCGAAGGCGGGCTCGCGGATAATGTCGTAGTTTAGTTGGACAGCCTGGGCGCGCCATTGGGTCAAGGGAAGTATGAAGGACCAAAGGCTCATTGCTTGCTCGCCGGCGTCCATTTGGTCGCCAAGGTCGCTTTCTCCTATTTGATCGAATATGTCTTCTCGAATGGGTTTCGGAAAGGTTGGATCGTCGCGAAGCTGCTGGGGCAGCTGTATTCGGACAGAGGTCTAGCGGTCCATCATCCAGACCTGCCAATACACTGATATGGTCAGCGATGTAATGAAGCCTAGGCAATATTGTGTTGCCAAAAAAAGTGTATTAAAATCTTAAAAGGTCATAACCTAGGAACTCCAAACTATAAATCTAAACTCTAACTAAACTATAGCCACAGATTAACCTTTGCCTCAGAAGGTACCTAAACCTTCTAAATGACTCACCTCGCAAGTTTCTTACTCTCAGTCACGCTGACCTAGTTCGTTCGAAATGCCGGACTTGGCCTGGCAGGACTAATAGGTCTGTTAGCTAAGCCCGGTTGTTGGTGATGGCGGACATGTTGACGAGGCGCTCGGAGCCTATCTCTTTGCTTCCGGCCGAAGACCTTGAAGGTCTCCTGGCCGTGCTGGATAACAAAGAGCTTGCGACCGAGTAGTACCAATCTGGCGCTCAATTTGTTGAGGATTTTCGAAGGTCTGGGCTCCTTAGAGGTCTAGCAAGAGACGTTAATGCCGGAGCAGAAGTTGTTTGGTGGTCTCTTTAAGCTGCTCGAATGTGTTTTGGAGGTTGTCTCGATAGGCAATAGCAGCCCTGTCGGCCGGGTCCAAGGGACTGATAATAGTAAAGGAAATCATTATAGCTATATTGGCGGTTGGCGTTATGTGATGGAGGGAAGAGAATCAGGGCCCGGCTCCTGGAGCCGACCAGTAAGTAATATATTCATCAAGATTCAACTGAATGCAGGAATAAAATGAAGGGGTTAAGGGAAATTGCAGGACATAGCAAAATCCCTGCATGCCACTTGCAAACGAGGGAGGGTGGGGAAGCGGAGTTTGGCTGAGGTGCGGGCTCGCGTCATGTGCAAAAGACTGGGCGCAGAGAACCCGAAATGGATGCAGAGGCTGGAAAGAGGTACTCTTATTACTAACATAGATCACTTCATTTTCTATGTATACTAGTATAGGCAATTAGGGATGATACATCAAACCAAGGTAAACCGCATAGTTAACTCTTAGGACAGAGGCGGCCTGTCTGCTTTACCACGTAGTCTTGCTGGTCAGTGATGTACCAATTCTCGCTCCCTACAGCGGTCGGCGCCCAAAAGACATTTTTGGGATCAATTTGCTTCTTAATCTGCAACAGGCGTGGATAATTATACCCAAAGAAGGTTTGAGCAAACTCGGGGTCCATCACGTCACCCTCGTTGAGGTAGGCGCCAGCACCTGGGCTGATGTCCTTGAGACGCTGGACAAGATCGCCGGTGAGTTTCTTATGGAGAGAAGCCACCTGGTCCTCGGGCGTCGTTCTATCCCAGATGAGACCAATGATGTTGAACATCATGACTTCGCGCCAGGCTGGATTGACGGAGCTCTCGGCCGTGTTGTCGGGTTGGTCGGCGTTGATGTTGTAGTGAACAAGGAAGGCGCCGTCGTCAACAATGGATCGAATCGTCTTGATCGTTTTGGTCAGAAGAGCCGGGTCTTGCCAGTTCTTGCGAGGCAATAGACGCGAGCCAGTTCGGGCATATGGGTTGCCGACGATGGAGGTTGGGAAGTGACGAGTCCAAGCCTGGTAGAAGCTATCGTGCTCAAAGAACTGGACCTGTGGATCGACGCCGAGGGCAGCCCAGTCATCCAGGAGCGGCTGAACAAGCTTCTTGAAATCGACGAGCTTCATTCCGGGGACCATGAAGGGCAGCCCTCTCCACGCATAGCCGCCTCCTGGCAACCCTGACATTCGACAATAGCCGTAGCTCTTGGCTGCGGAAAATGTTGGATAGCGTCGCCAATAGGCTTCGATGGCCTTCCAGAAGGTGTCATCTGTGATGTTCATGGCCTTGGTAGTCGTTACCCACGTCATGCCGGAGAAGACTGTCTTCTCATGAACCTTGACCGTAATGGAGGTGACAACGCCCCATGTGGCTGGACCGCCGCCGCGAAGGGCCCAGAACAGATCCTGATTCTGAGTCTCATCCGCTGTGATAAATTGGCCGTCGGGGGTGACGATGTTGACGCTGAGAATCTGGTCCGAGGCAAGGCCATGAATGGGTGTCACGGGAGAGTGGCCTCCGCCAACGGCATATCCTCCCGCAACGCCGACAGTCTGGGCAATGTATAGTTAGTCTTGATCCATGGTGGGGTGAACGCGACTAAATCTTTTAACTTACACGACACTCGCCTCCAACAGCGGTGAAGCCTTCATGCTCAGCAGCTTCATAGAGTTGATGAACCATGACACCTGCCCCAAGCTTGAAAGCCGGCCCACTGTAGCGACCTCCGGCGGAAGTGTAGTTACGAAGAATGTCAATTGTGTTTAGGTTGTGTGTCCATACCGATAGAGCGCCCTCTCCGGTATTCTTTCCAAGGAAGTCGTGGCCAGTGTTGCGAACAACAAGACGCATATTCGTGTTGCGGGCCAAATTGACGGCTAATTGAATCTGAGCCACATTGGTGACGTTGATGGAGTAGGATGGGAACCCTCCTAAAGTGCAGGTGTTTCCTAAGGCAGCGTCACCGGGCTCGCAGGTAGCACCCTCAAAGAGAGGCGACATGACCGAGGTGGGATCGACAACGCTGTTAGAAACCGTCAGCACAAAATGAGACCCTGAAGGTTGAGGAAGATGGAGAGGAAAGGCCTACTGAGTATCGGATTTGTTCCAATTATCAATGAGGAATTGGCATTTGGCCGCATCGTAATGGTCTCCAGCATAACAAGCAGAGCCAAAGGGGACCGTCTTGATCAACGCCCCGCCACTGAGTACGTTTAAGACCTTCCAAACGATCTTGGTTGGGTAGGATGCATCCCCAGGCATTATTTTGCATTGCGACCCAGTGGAACTCTCCCGGGAAGCGGTATCTTCATCGAAGTAGAAGAGGGAGATGTTTGTCAGCTTGGCGGCTGTGAGGTTCGCAAGCACATCCTGGGTTAGTTGAAGGCTTTCGAAGCCCTGGTGGGGAGTATCCGGAGGGATATCGGTTGCTGGAACGACATTGAACTCGTTGGCGGCTATTTAAGGGACGCTCTTGGTCAGTGAACGTAAATCGGCAGAGCGGGAAGATGCTCTCGTGGACATGTTATGCATGATGGAAGAGGGCGTAGAGGAGAGGAAGACATGGAGAGTGGCGTAGGAAATAGCAATGGTGCACTTAATGTACGGAAAAATTGCACACGCTCTGGGAGAAATACTTACTAACAACCTTGCCATCGCCGTCAATGATGGTTTGGGCATTGGTCGAGGGTAAGAGGAGCGACAATGCGGTGACAGCCAGCCAACCCGACAGCGGGGGAATCATTCCGAGACACTTTGGATCAAGTTTGCGGGGTAATGATGATGTACCTGGTACGTAAGGGCGGACACAAACTGCAGTACTTATGGCAGAGAGTACTATGTAGGCGCATCTGGCCCTAACACTGTGCTCTGGGATGACCCGGCTTGGCCGGCACAACCTTCAGCTTGTTGTCATCATGTGGGTCAACCTAATCATTCATTAAAATGGCCGATCTCGAAGCCTAAGGGGGTTTATTGGGTTGCCTTGGGGACTCTGTAGCAAGTAGCCAAGAGCCCTTATCACTTCTTTCTCCACCACGCCCCTGTATCCTTGCTACATGCGCTATGGATGCAGCTGTAGGGTCGTATCAAGTGAAATTAGGTAACATAGACATTACCGACTGGTAGTGGACCGTGGTAAGCTTAGTTGCCAATAATTCTTTCAGGATTCTGCAAGGATTCATTCTCCATGAAGTATCAAAGCTGTCGATCACGCGTCAACCCCGGGTCTGGTCAGGGCAAAAGCCCCATATCGAACACTTTCTGTCCAGTAATCAGCCAAACGCCATCTGTCACTGGTGCTGAGCACCTCGCATCATCTAAAAGGCTTATTTTGGCCATTTCTAATGGATATTTTAGCTAAAAGCAGATTCATCGTAAAAGTTTAAAAGTTTGAGGTGCATTCATATCACCTATGCTTTCCGCACAAAGAAAATATCTGCAGTTGGTGTTTCTTGAGACAAATGAATCCACTCATGTTGATCTGTAGTACTGGTTACTTTGGTGATTGTATCTCTCCTATGTAGTTCAAACGAGGCCTTTCCATTGGCAAGTCTCCAACCCTCCTAGATAGGCCCGGATACAACAAATGTTCAGCAGTTGGTACTGGCCCCAGAGGCAATGCAATATGTTCCGTCAGGGCCAGAGCCAATTTTAGTTGGCTCGGAACCACTTGAGTTGCCCGTGTAACGATCGCAAGTCTTACCATCGTCTTGGCAACAGTTAGTCATGATACAGGTGTCTCCATAGTTTGTGTTGATACCACACAAGACTCCTCCATCAACCGCTATGACGTTTGTCATGATGATATTTCTGGGGCCCCCATTACCAGAGCAGTTGCCACAGCTTCGAACCACCTTGCCATAGTCATTTGCGTAGAAGTTGGTTATCTGAACCGTACCGCGACCGTTGAATTGTATGATCTTATCCTCAGCATGGAAGGCGCCACCGCCATTGATGTATGAGGTTCCGCTAGATTGCTTTAGAGTTCTAAAAAATAAACATGTTAGCTGGTATTTACGGCGTGATGCAGGGGGGACAAACAAAGCATCCTCGCAGACATCAGACCACCAAACGTTATTCAAGGTGCTTTCATAAAACAGTTAGCATCATATAGCCTTCTATAGATCAGTAGTGACACACCAAGTTCCTCGACAATGAACTCCCTCCGCTTGATTGGGTCCAATAATGACATTGGAGAGTGTAGCACCATCTTCTAGAATGAAGATGGTGTCATCCTCTCCGGTCTCAGTTTGCTCGTCGCAAACCTTGGCTAATGTTGACACTATTAGCCCCTCATAGCTCATCAGTAGAAGGAATTTCGGATAAACCCACTGCTGCGATCGTATCTCTTCATACCGCCATCAAATGAGCTGGTAACAGTAATGGGTGCAGCGCTTGTAACCACTCCAGAAGAAGCAGGAAGCGTAGTCGTAACACCCGTTGGTGCAGTACCTCCGCTACCAGCTGAGGTTTGCGTAGCCGCCGTGCCAGTATAGTAGCATGAGCACTCCTTGGAGATCAGGCTTGGCTTTTGGGAACAGTTGGTAGCCCATGATGGAAGGGCAGAGGTGGCAGTGACAACGCTCTTGGTAAACGTTGAGCAGAAGGCTGACGCCGTAGCTGATTGAGACTTAATGAAGCTGGCACAGCTGTTGCTGTCCGGATCCAAACAGCCAAATGCAGCTGGGAGAAGAGCTAAGACGGTAAACAAACTTCTCATCTTGGATTCGATGATGATCTTGATTTTGATGTCGAGAACGGTTTTTGTAATGAGAGTTCTAGGAAGCGTAGATGGGAGCGAGGTTCGCTGATTTATGTACTCCACAGGTTTACATGATAGTTGTTTCTCTCAACAGCATTGGATCTTCAACATGGAATCAGACCATCTTCGGGTCACCAATTTAGTAATGCGGAAGCAAACGCCAAATGGGAAAAATGTGCTACAAGCACTTGCAATTCTTCCACCAATTAACCTCCACCGCGTCGCAACGTTGAGAGTGATACTACTGCAGAATGCCTAATTACATTTTAGCCATACAAGTTAGGCTTATCATCAACATGGTTGCCCCATGAGGTCGGAGAAATTTGCTTCAGAATCCCAGAGGCAACCATTTCACGATTCAATTGGAGGGTTGGAGATTTCTAGGGGCTCAGCTACGAATAGGGCCAGAAGACGGAACTTGATGCTCCATATGTAAAAATGCGCCGTACCTTCGCATTTGGCTAAACTTCCCACCTCGGAAAATTATCCCCAGCGGCCACTATCTTCGTGGGTTGTCGCTCTAAGCCACCCAGAATCATGAATGTGAGACAAGCGAGGTACTGTTTTCTCTCTCTTCCGTTCATCAATCCTCTCTGTCACTCCCAGTCTATTCATGGGTTGAAAGAGGCCTGAACATTTCACGTTCATGACACTAGATTGATCTAGCATGCTTGCACGGGGATTGGAGGAACTTCCTCACTCAATAGCCACCAATTGATTGTTAAAGAACATCGATGAGAGATTTCTAAATGCTACTCATAATTTTGAAACAATCCATACTCTGTCATTACGGAAACAAGCGGTTCTACGTACCGTCATTTCCGCCAACCTGGAGAGTGTTCAGGCGACGTCAGGAACTTGGATTCTGTGGGTGTGCCCATTGAATCGAATCCAAAGGATTCTCTTAACTGACATAGACTCTCAGCTAGATATCGCCTGTGCATAAAACCATTCTTAAGTAACATAGCTGGAAATCTTCTCTAAATATGAAATCAACACCCTTCTGTTGATAACAATCGGGAGTCTCCACAACTCTAAAGGCAGATGTTGCAATCGGTCGACATATGACGAAATGCCGGAGGTCAATACAGCCGTTGCATAGGTAACACAGCCGCCATACCTCCACTGAATGTGCTGATAAATGTATATTAGAAAAAGAATTAACGTAAAAAAAAATTTGAATGAGAAAAGTGCTGTAGAAACCGACTTATGCTCCTCTGTAATCGCATAGGCGTGAGTGCTCCAACGACCATGTCAACTGCCAAGTAAGCCTGATAACGGAAAACGGCGGTATGTCCGTGAACATGACGTAATTTTGGATTCATTTATTTTGGTAAATCTTCTCATTTGAGCTCGTTGTTTGTCACGACTGGATAAATTGTACTCGAACCTTATCGCTTCGTCCCAAGTGTGAGAAGCATTAGAGAAATAGGATAGGCTCTTTTAATACAATCAACGCCTTGGTTGTTACCAAAAAATGAACATTGTGTAATAATTCACCAATACTTTAGGAACTAAGATGTATGTGAGCAAGAGACCCACGTAGGAGTAAGTCCATCTATTGTGAAAGTGAGGAGCCTTTCTTAATCTTGAAGATATTAGCACCTGGCTTGGCTGTATTCGAGAAATCTTTTGGAAGCCGAGCTCCCATTATCTTCCATCCATTAGCGATATCTAAAATTCCTGTTTGATCCCTTCTTGTGATGGTGCTGTTTGATCCATATGGATCAGGGATTAAAACGCCTAGTGTCAGCTTGACAGGGCCTTCGATCATGATATTAGCCTCCCAAACCCTTGCCCTGGCTTCCGCCGTTCATAGAAAAATATTTTCCACCACTACCAGGGATTGGAAGAAGCCAGCACACGCCATTCTTAGCTCGTCAGTTTCAGCTGCATTACCAAAGGATAAGATGACATCGGCAAATATATCAGGCAAGTGAAATTGAAGCGTCAGCCTGAACAACATCAGTCTTGTCGTCTGATAGTGAAAATCGCGGCGGACGTCTCTCCGCGCTTGCTTCGGATACAGGTCACTAGGTCAGAGTTTCTTCCCCCCACTACCGTTATTGGAGCATTTCTCTTTCACCATGCGCTGTCACATTAAGTTTCATCTTTAAAATAATATCATTTCGCTAGGTCTCTTATTAATACTCTTTATTTAACTAACGTACTTGATAAGTGAGTGGGCCAAATAAGCGAGTGGGCCACTTTGAAATTTCCTAGCATTTACACCTTAAATGAAAATATCTTTAAAATATTCTCTAAAATTCAAACTAAGAGTAAAATAGCT
>VYKG01000668.1:0-20155 GCA_011426275.1 Dactylonectria torresensis
GACCGACGGATCGAGGATGCTATCGAGATATTCGAGCAAGTGGTGGCAGTTCGGAAGGAGACACTAGACGAGAAAGGCCACTTTCGACTAACATCGGAGCACGAACTTGCAAGTGCATACTTCGACGACCGACGAATCGAGGATGCTATGGAGATACTTAAGCGCGTGGTTGCAATCGAAGCAAAGATATTAGCCGAGGATGACCCTAGTCGACAGCTATCAAGAGACCTGCTACAGGACTGCTATGAGAGCTTGGAGAAGACCCGAGGCGAAAGTGAGGTCTCGGGCAGCGATCATTGAGTCGCAAATGTACTTTCTTTGTCAGATTGTTGACATGAATCCGGCCTGGTTATCGAAGGGGGTGAATTCTTAATTTATTTACTTACAGTAGCGGCTACGCAATGTCTCTACACTTATGAAACAGTACTTGCTGTTTGTTCGAGGACAGGGATGAATACAGTGCACATGACAGGAACTACATCTGGCCTGATGGGGCTTAGACCGATATGCCTCTTCATTTCATAGATAAGACATCTGGGAAACTGAACTTGAAAGTTGCTGTAATCGAGACGTATTTCACGTGCTCGTCAATAGGGTGCATGTGTACTGTAAGATCGCTGGTTAAACATAGCTCTTGGTCAAAAACGGACATTGGGATAATTAAGGTCAATCTTTCGAGGTGTAAGCAGTCACAAGTTGGTCATAAGACAAACTATTGATGCTCGAATGGCAAGGCACCAGAAGCTGTTAGGTTAAGAGATGGCAGGGGTAATGTCGGCACGAGTCGTGCACTGTGCATGCGCCACAGTTGGTCCGTTTTTGGGCACTTTTGACAAAATTACAATAATGGACTACTGACGCTGGACCCGCACCCCACTGTATACGGAGTACAGTGGGATGCAAAAAGTTTGAATCCAAGATAACGTACCGGCAAAATTAGCCTAGCCTAATTCAGCTACTATCACAGCGCCGCCTTTTCCTCCCCCTTCTTACAGAAAGGACTGATAGTAGACTTTTGTTATCTAAACTTATGAAGCGCCTTTTTTTTACGAGTATTAATTAATAAGCTATACATATTTTACATATAAATTTAAGTTTGTATTTATTTAAACCTGATGTTTGCTGTTAACATTCTTAAAGCCTTAGGAGCTTAGCTTAGCACTCTTAAAACAGCATCGTATTAGTGACTAAAAAGGCTAGACCACTTCTTCAGGTACGTCAGCTGGATTCAAACTTATTGCATCCCACTGTAGAATCGTTCGGTAGGAGCACCTTCTTGCCATGGCGGTATCTAATTATAATGTGGAGCAGCACCTTCCCCTTAATTTAATTTTTCTTATCGCTCACATCCTCACCCAGGTGTTTTGCAGGCCTTGGTGCGTCTTGACGGGATGCACGAGCCACTAGCTGAGCGACTCGGTTAGTGGCCCGTGCATCCAATTGGGACTTAGGATGGTGGAAGGAGCGGATTAGAGTGATGCACCGGTTTACCTAAAAGTTGCGCCGCTTCGCAGAAAACACCTAAGCCGCATCCAACGGCTTTTGTCCAATGACCATGTGAAGGGTGTAATATGCGTGTATGTTGGTATTATGGATGGACTTCCTGACGTCGATAAGGAAGACCTCGACCTGCTCGGTGGACCATCCAAGGCCGCGGGTGAAGGGGGCCATGACAGCTGAGAAGAAGTCGAGAATGATGGCCTTGTTGTACAGCCCCGCCTTCTTGAGCCCCTTGTTCTTCGGCCACGTGCCGATGGGCACCTTGTACATCTTGCTGTCGACGCTGACGAAGCCGACGTCCTTGACCATGCCCTCGTTCTTCTGCTGCCCGTGCAGGTCGAAGCCGAACTTGAGAAAGCCCTCGTGCAGCAGCCTGACGAACTCGTCGTACTTGTAGTCGTCGGGCTTGGAGCCATCGTCGCTGTGTGTGATGTACAGGAAGTCCTGCAGCTCGATCCAACCCCCCGGTTTCAGGGCCTTGTACGCTTGCTCCAAGAGGCGCGGCATATCCTTTATAGTCAGAGCCATGTGTCGCAGGTGGATGCAGTCGAGCGAGTTTGGAGGGTAGACCCATTCCGTCTCAGCGTCGTCGACGATGAACTTGACGTTGGGAGGCACCCATGACGGTTGGATCGGACTGAGGTCGATGCCGGTGATTTCCGCAGAGGGGTACTCGTCGCCCACTGCATTCAATTCGAGGAGCGCCAATATTAGTCACGAAATCAATATCTTGTATAAACTTGGGGGCTCGCATCAAGTGTAGTCTCACTGTCGATAGCCCAGATGCCCGTGCCAGTGCCAACGTCAAGGATATTCTGAGGATGATGCAGCGGCGCCAGATGCAGCTTGCCTCCGCAGAGATGCAACACGAGGGCGTGTTTCATGTCCTCGCGCTCCTGCTCCTCGTTGTCATTGGGGATGAGATAGCGCCCTTCCTTGAACTTGTGGTATCGGCGGTTGTTCTCGAAGACATAGTCCCGGACGCTCGAGGAGATGGACGCCGTCGCGGTCGATAGCAAGTCGGCCTCGTAGCCTTCATCGGGGTCGGGGTTGGCCCTGGAGTCGACCTCGATGATATCGTCGGCGGCGGCGCTGGCAGTTGTTGGACCGGTGTTGTCCTCGGCAGCAGTTGTCTCGGCAAAAAGTGCCATGACCGAAAGTATAATAGGTCCAGTTAAGATTCTACAGGAAGGATTAATTGAAAGACTGTTGTGGGGCGGGGTTCTCACTAATAACGGCAATGGGCACCAGATAAGAATTTGCCTTTTGTTTACGAGCACTTGGACACACTTTCCTTCTGCGGGGTACAGGTCACCGGAAACTGTCCGCGTTGATGCACTTTTCCTACTTCGGCGATGATGGTCTGTAGCTGCAGCTGTGCTCCAGAGTTCACGAAGCGAGAGTCCCAGAGCAAGCGACCGAAGCCCCTTACCGCGGGCCAATGCGCCGCCCTGCGGAAGCAACTGAAGACCAATCATGCACACGTCTTGGATGTTCGGTGTGCCTGATGGGCAAGACAACTGGATGATACGACTCTCCGGGATGGCCCGAGCAAGGAGGTACGACCAGGAATGGCCGACACCCATGCCTCGGTGGCGTGTTGGGAAGGCAGGAGGACTCCACTCTTCGCTCCAGGGCCATGGCCATTCTAGGCCATTTTTTCTTTGCCGTGCGACCTGACTACATAAACGCTTGGGTTACCCCCGGCCTCTTAAGCAAATGTTATATTGGATCCTCCAAGAGGATCGAGGAAGAAATGCGAACTCTTAAGTTCGGAAATAGGGCTGGCTCTAGCTCATCCTTACCGTCCCACTTTGTTATAGGGTAGTTTCACTCGAACTTGCATCATCTGAAGGAGGAAATGCTGCAGCTAGCCATTAGCGGTGACGCCATCTCGTCCGTTCCATGCTGCCTCCGCTCTGGGCAAGGTCAGCTCGAGGCAGAGAGCTGCACGTGCCAAGCGAGGTGACGAATAGGTGGGAGACATGGGCGACTGGAGGGGAGGGTGGCTGACTGCGGAGAGAAGAGAGGAGTAGATAAGGGCTACGGGAGTCGGGATGAGGAAGAGGCAACCAGGATAGACGCGGCTACAGGCGTCGTACTAATAGGCCCCAGAATTCCCCACGGAAATCAGCTATCTTAGTGAGGCATCTCACATTGAAGGGCTGGGTGGAGGCAGCCCGCCTGTTGGATCTGGGGTTCACTCTGTTTAGGGTCGCTAAGCATCTGCTAGCGTGTGCCAAGCTCGCTGCACGCATTGCTTAGCAGTTCGCCCACAGTCACCTATCGAGCCTATGAAAAAGCGACATCCACCTCGCTAGCCAAATGATCGGGCACCCATTGACTGGCTGATAGGTCAACTGCCGGCGCTAAGCACGCCCGCCCGTTGCGTTCCTGGCGATCCGACGATCTGCCAGTCAAGCCGCGATATCGCACTCTCGCATACCTGTACTACAGCGTGCTGGTGTTAATAGAGCAGTTCTGTCAATAGCCTCGTTATATTGGGGTCTAACGATTCTCCTCAAAGTTGTTCATGGTTGTACGAGAACCTACAACAAAAGATGAAGAGCTAATCGTTTACATTAAAATCATCGTCCGTCATAGTTTGAAGCTTGCAATCGAAAGTTCTTTTGCCTAGGCTGGCTCAACGATCTAACCGGCCAGCCGTAAAGGACACGTGTCAATAAATTAGCGTTGTGCTTATCCGTGCTTTCACGTGTTTATCGCTCTTGGAATGTCTAGCCCTCAGCAGGCCGATGGCCAAACTGGTGCGGTGCAGATGGCGGAAGCCCGGCTCGAGTGCTACAGTCTAGCGTTGAGCAAGCATTCCACCCACAGGGCTACTTTCAGTCACAGTGTTCAGCATGGCAGGAGCTATAATCCCAGCACGAGAAAATCTTGGACACGTGCGAGCGATATGTTGCAGCAGATCACCCCTTTGACCAGAAGGATGCAAATGGCACCAAGACAGCCAGACTACGTAGAAGCCATTAAAGGAACAGCCTAAGAATCAGGCATGTGAAGAGTGGGATAGAGCGAGGAGCCCTCCCATGCGCACACCCTTGTCGGGCCAGGGCTCTTCGTCATCCTCAACAACTCCTTGCGATTAGGGACTAAAGGTGCGGGGTAAGTTACACTCGTCCTCTTCCCAGGAACTCTGGATCCTCGGCCTCTGTCGACGACGGCGCTTCCTAGAACGCGCATGCGGGAAGTCGATCGCAGATAAGTGCGACCCCTTGAGTCTCGACTCTTGAACTCTTAATTGAGGGATAGAGGAGGTCTTGTTGAGCTAGTGTGAATCAGGCAAGCTTGCTACCGACCTTTCCAATGTATACTTATCTCTCGCGGCGACCGTAGAACCGGTCGGACGCCTGTACAAATTTGTAGTCTGTTATCTCTCCCTTAAGTCAATTCCCTTTTCTCTCTCCAGCTCCGGATGCACCATGGTGTCATGCCTCTGCTCTGTCCGGGCATTCTGCTCCCCTCCGTCTTCCTCCCACACACCTTCATCCATCCATCATTATCTCACCTCTATTGCCGACTCCACGACACTAACATAGGACGAGACTCGCTTGCGGACCATGCATCTCGGCACGACCCTCCGCGAGTCCGTCTACACGCCATGGAAGGACAAGTACATCGAATACGCTAAGCTCAAGAGCCTACTGCGCGAGGACCGCTCCGAGGAGGCCCAGCCATGGACCGAGCACGACGAGAACCGCTTCTGCGACGAGATCTTCAACACCCAGCTCGAAAAGGTCGCCCAGTTCCAGGAGCAGCGCGTCAATGCCCTTAGGCGGCGCATCGATTCCGCCTTTGACAAGCTCAAGCAGCTCGCAGCCGTCGAGCCCTCCGACGACAATGCCAGTCCCCAGTCGGGCGAGACCTCCGCCTCCCGCCTCCGCGCCCTCGAGACGGAGCTCGATGAGATCACCAACGAGATCCGTGAGCTGAAAAAGTACAGCAACATCAACTACACCGGCTTCCTCAAGATCGTCGAGAAGCATGATCGCAAGCGCGGCGACCGATACAAGCTCCGCCCCATGATGCAGCTGATCCTCGCCCAGCGGCCCTTCAACTCCGAGCAGGGCTACGCGCCGCTCCTTAACAAGCTGTCCATCCTGTATTTTGCCATCCGACAGCAGCTCGAGGATGGCGGCGAGCAGTTTCCGCCCCTCAACTCGAGACCCAAGGCGAGACGTACCATGGCGAGCGCTATATCGCCCACAAGTGTATGTCTCTCCCGCACCCCCGCTCCACAAGAGCACGGGGAACTCGAAACGAATCAACTGACACCCCTCTGCAGTTTGGGTCCATCCCGATAACCTCCTTCAAGTCAAGACGGACATTCTTCGACACCTACCGGCCCTCATCTACAGCGAGAAAGCCTCCAAGGAGCTAGGTGGCAACGACTCGCCCTCAATCACCTCGCTCTACTTAGACAACAGCGAGTTCGAGCTCTACTCGGAAAAGTTCAATCGCCAGTCCGAGGCCTCGTCCCTACGCTTGCGGTGGTACGGCCAGCTCAGCTCCCGCCCGGAGATTTTTGTTGAGCAGAAGACGATGGACGCCAAGGGCGGCAGCCAGAAGCTCAAGTTCTCCATCAAGGGCAAGTATGTCAAGTCCTTCCTAGATGGCGACTACAAGATGGATAAGGCGATCCAGAAGATGAAGAGGCAGAGCTTTACCGTAGAGCAGAGGGATGCCTTTAAGATGACCGTAATGGCGATCCAGGATTTCGTGCGGCAAAAGGGACTAAGCCCCGTCCTGCGGGCCAACTACTTCCGGAGCGCCTTCCAGAAGCCCGCCGACGACCGCATCCGCATTGCCATCGATACTAACGTCACCTTCACCCGCGAGGATACCCTCGACTAAGGTCGCCCGTACTGCGATCCTAACGAGTGGCATTGCCTGGATATTAACGACTGCGAAATATCATACCTCTTTAAGGAGATAAACCAGAACGAGGTTAACTGATTCCCCTATGCCCTCCTGGAGATCAAACTTAAGGAGGACGGCTATTAGAAGCCGCTATCGTGGGTTGAAGATCTGATGTCATCCCACCTGATCCACCCTACGCCGCGATTCTCTAAGTTCGTCCACGGAGTTGCGTCCCTGTTTGAGGACTGCGTTAACAATCTGCCGTTCTGGCTCAGCGACCTGGAGATTGACATTCGCAAGGATCCCCAGAAGGCGTTCGAGGAGGAGGAGCAGCATCGCGCCCAGCGGGCTGAGGACGTGATGGCGGTCGGGAGTGTGATCGGGGCTAAATCGGGTTTATATAAGCCTGCGCTGAGCTCACCTGTGAGCAAATTATACCTGGCGGGGCGTATATCGACGGATTCTATGGCGCCATCCCTTAACAACCGAGCGTCGAGATTGGCGCATGGGGTAGAAGAGGGCGAGAGTAGCTCTAGACTGCTGGAAGAGCAGCAGAAGGCTTACGGGACCTTCTCATCAGTGATACCTGGCTTCTCGCTGTCTAAGTACTCGAAGGCCAAGCGGGCGTTACAGGTGCTGCCAGAGGGCGTTATAAACCCCGCTAAGTGGATTAAGAACGCTAGTAAGCTTAAGGTAGAGCCTAAGGTGTGGCTCGCCAACGAGCATACGTTTCTCAAGTGGCAGCACATCTGCATCCTCCAGGGCGTCCTGGCGGTGGGCTTGTACACGGCAGCCGGCAAGGATGTCGTTGCCGAGGTCATGGGTATCGTGTACGTCCTGATTGCCATCTTTGCCGGGGTCTGGGGCTATGTAATGTTGAGGGTGCGGAGAATCATGATTCTGGAGCGGAGTAGCAAGGACTTTGATAACATGGTTAGGCCAATCATTATCAGCATCTCGCTAATAGTGGCCCTGATCCTCAACTTCTTCTTCCAGGTGAGTCGGGCGTCTGAGCTAGCGCCGGGAACGAACAGTGATAACCTAGGGAAACAGTATCGGGCAGCATTTACTCGGATGAATGACGGGAAGCAGGACGACATAGGGTTCACAAATAAATAGCTGATGAAGAGAGGCCCAACCAGCTCTCTGTTGGTTGACGTAACAAGCCTCGGGGGCCAGTTTCGGCTCCCTGTCCGTTGAGTACGCTGTGGGACTGGCTATCTCAATCAAGGAGTACGACTCGAGCGGGACAAAAAAGAAGAAGAAAAGACCATGCTTGGAGGTATGTATTCGATTACAAGTTCTGCTTGAGGGTTTTGGTTGGCGTCACTCGGGTAGTGTGGTCTTCGCCCGGCTCACGATTGCCCCGCATTCTGATTTTAGCTGCCAGTGGTTGGCTGAGAATGTTCCGAGGCAAGGAGTCATCCGACCAGCTTTGAAGAGAGGAAGTAAATCGATGACCATTTTCGTATTGGCAAATTGTTGTGCGTGTATCATTGCGTACAACGTCTCTGTGTTCGTCAGCATTCCTTCTCAATTCGTCGAGCATACTGCCATCGTCGCACGACGCACCAGAATCCCCGACACAATAATTGCGCTTCTTACGGCCGGCGCAGAATGGGAAGAGGTAGGCTTCAAGAAGTTTCAACATGGCTTTTGCTGCCCTGCTAATCGCCACATCAGGTTATAGCTCATAATCGTAACCTCTCGTCCATGGGCGCTCGTCATCGGTTCATACTCCTTCTGTGTCACGTCACAGAGGTGCGGATTCTCTGCTCATCGCATACACAAAACCTGCCCGGATCAGTGTCATTTCTGATGTCTTATCCTCCATCTACCTCCCGAAATGCGCACAGAGCCCACCCTGAGACTCTACGGCTATGATTCTATATAGAACCCATATAGACCACAGTCTGTCCCAGTCTAGTCTTGGTAGCAAGAGCTACTAGTAACAGGGGCTAATAGTCGGTGCTCATCGTATCGTCCATGCCCATCATGACTTGGGGGTTGTGACACGAGAGGACGTGGGGCTTGATGGTACCAAAGTCCGATCCCACCAGTCCCTGATTCAGAACGTCCATATTTTGCACCACATTAGTTTGTTGTAGGAACCGGTTGGTGAGATCGTAGGTCTGGGGCTTGCTCATGGCCCAGGCCGAGAAGTTTGGTATCGAGGGCGATTGCGAAGGGAACAGGGTCGTCGCGTCTATGCCGGAGGGCAGGGTGGCGAACTTGAAGTCGTTGCTACCAGTGAAGCTCTGAGGCGAGAGAGTCATGGCGTTATTGCTTCCGGAAGCCGCCTTCCGGTAGTCGTGCTTGAAGTCGGAGTGATCGAGTTTCGATGATGACGCCCGTTCTGTTCGGTTATAGACGGAAGAGTCGACGTCCTTGGCCTCCTGGGGCTCTTGTTCTCTTCGTTGCTCCTCGAGCTGGCGGGCTAGCTCTGCCATGCCGGCCTCGTCTTCGGGGAACACCGAATGGACAGGGAGGTCGATATCGCTGTTGGGTCTGATGCAATCTAGCTTCTGGGCGATGCTGTAGATCACGGGCATACCCCGATCGTTCAACTCGGGCTCGTCCAGTTCCCATGGCTGGTTATTTCGCGCCATTGAGTAGAGCTTGTGTGCAGTGGCAATCAGGGCGAATTGGGTGTTCTCAAGGACCTCGGCGTATCTAGACGGTGTGAATGAGAGGCCCCGAGGGTCTTTTGCAACTCACCCTCGCGGCAGCTGTTTGTATTCAATCTTCTTTCCGACACCAGCGGTGCAGACCAATCCGTTGTCCTTGCATCGCTTACAAGGGAACTCGCCGTCACACTAAAGCATGTTAGTCAGACTGTGTGAGCGGGTGGGAGTGATGCCGCCATACCTTGGCCTTCTTCACCCGACACCGCTCACAGGCTTTCCAGACTCTCTTACGTCGGCAATCGTTGACTAGTAAGTCTGCAGCGAGCACAGGCTCTACAGTGGCCATGTTACCAGACAAAATTCGCCATGGAACCGCTGTCTTCCCACGGAGATATCTGGCTCTCATCTTAGATAACTACAACGCTATCACCGGAACCTCCGGATGCAACGGTGTAAGAACGCTCAGCGACATAATAGGACTTTGAGTCATTGAGTTTGCGCTAAAGACTCGTGAATGCAACCAATGTCTCGCGCTGGGAACCAGAGATGTCTCGTAACCCCCTTAAGCCAGCCATGAGATAACGGAAAGTTCCAGATGGTGCTCCCATAATTATTAGTTAATTCGATAGATGTGACCGGATTTGCTATTCACCTGCGAAACAAGGAGATCCGCCAAAGGGGTCCTCGTGAAGGAAAAAGAGGCGGGCCTCTGCCTCCGCGCCACTAAGCTCGAGCTGCCCACGAAGTGGTACAACAAACGTTGTGCCAAACTTTCCGACCAAATTACAACCCTCTTTGGAGAGATGCTTGACGTCTCGGCCGTCATCGACGACGAAGTAATCGCCCAAACTGGGTGACGCCCTACTCGCATCCGCCCATCACGGCGTGGACCCGATACGCAAGCCGGCAGAAGCTCTTGGATCGTCTCCTTCCTAGAAGTCCCAGCGTTCCGCCTCTTCGACTCTAGCGCCCGCGCCCGACTCATCCATTAGAAACCTGCGATTACTCGCCACAAACCAGGATGCCAGGGTTTTCATCCCGACCGCTTCTGCGCTCGAAACGCCCGCTGCGAAAACCGCGGAGCAGCATAGAACTCCGAAGACGAACACCCGCAGCCCATGCACAAACCCCGCCAAATACGCCAACTGCCATGGCCCCGCCCCGGCCGGCCACGACAACTGCCCGGCAAAGCCCACCCGGAAGAACGGCAAGCTCAAGCTTCTCACCAAGAACTTACCGCCATCCGCTACTTTAGTTACGACCAGCACAGCGAGCAGCACCTTCCCCTTAATTTTCTTTTTCTTGTCGCTCACTTTTAGTACTAAACACCTAATTACTGCGAAAAGCTTAACAACCGCCGAAAACACTAGAAACCCTAGAGGCTGCTTCCACGATGGCCCCAGAGCTGACCGTGGAGGCCACAACCCTAATCCTGTCTATCAGGAGATGATCGAAGGAGGGAATCCGATCACCCTGACCAGTCTACACCGGACCCGCACATGCAAAGCATCCCTTGCCCAGTTGTTTTGCAGGCCTTGGTGCGGGATGCACGGGCCACTAGCTGAGTGACTCGGTTAGTGGCCGTGCATCCATGCCGATGGAGATCGTTGGCTCTCTACTAGGTATTTACGAGAAAGCTTCTGACCGCAAGTGCAGACCGTCCTGGCACTACCCCGACTCGGAAGCCTGGGGGAAGGCGCAAGGTGAAGAAGGCAAACCAACCGGCCAGAACTATTCAAAAGTCAGAAAGGTTCGAAAAGAAACAGGTAAAGAGGCCAGAGAGGGGTTACAACACCTTGAGAACTGCATCGGGGCGGCCAGTTCCACCAGGGATACAGAGGGAGCTTGAGCTCTTCCGGGAACAACTAAGACTCCTGGAAGAGCAGAACAAGAGGTGGCTAGAGGCGAGCCAGGAAGAACCGTCCGAGAAGAGGACCTAGATATTCTAGAAGTTATAATACTAAGACTAGCTTTACCTTTATATCCGCCAGCCCAGGTAGATCATGAAGAAGTCAGCATAATGGCCTTGATTTTTCGTAAACTGGTCACACAGAGCCTGCTCCAGCTATAGCACAGATTGATATTGTCCTAATCCAAGAGCCCTTCTTTACATCAGGGCGCCGGAGGTTTCAACCGAGCAGTCGAAGGTTTGTGGGTCAGGATTGATCCTTTTAAGGAGCAACTGGAATTCCTCCTCGAGCAGTCTGATGGCTCGAAGAAAGATGGTTGCCCAAGTGTTGTCTTAGCTAAAGCTGGCCAAGTATTTGAGAGAATCAATTTCTCTGGTGTCTATAATCAGTACACGACTAATGCATACTTCAATGGTTACTTGCCGACAGATGGTTCGTAGCTTCTCTCCAACCAGGGGTATCATCAAGAGATCAACTTCGGCTTGTGGTGTACATGATGTCAATGGTAGAATCTCATTATTGACGGCCTCATCTCGTTGACACTAGAAATATATGAGGGAAAGAAAAATATTCACACTTGAAACGTACCTCCAATGACACTGTTCAGTGACTTTGTTTTCCATCGGATTGCTATTGCGTTGATTGAAGGAAGTCATGCCTGCATATCTTGTGCGCCTCGTGTCCGTTTTCTGGCGCCTGGACGCATAATTTTAGAAAGGTGTTGGATTGAGACGTCGTCCTGCGTGACATCGCATCTGACTCGAATTCAGCAACAGAAACGGGACCAACAAGCCAAGCACTGATATGTGGACGCCCTCCCTACCTTCTCCAAGCATCCCCAAAACCCTCGCGCTATGGTGGATTGTCCTGAAATGCTGGAGCTACCCTAGACGTTGTTCCGACCATCAAGGGTGTGTTGCACAACTGCGTAGAGACCAATGGTAATAAATTCAATTCCGCAAAGCGCCAGTGGTATCTTTCTCATCGATCCGGGCTGATGAGCTCAATGTTGTGTTTGTCCGACCCCTTGCCTTTATGCGTATGACTCCAATACGTGATAGAAATGCTCTTCTTCTTTTTAACCTCCAGCAACTCCTTGCACCGCGCGTCGTCAAATGTTTCTTGTTCAGCAGAGCACACGTCACGGAAACCGCCGGGTTCATACCAGTTGTACGGGTACACCAGCCGTCCGGGCAGCAGGATAATCTCGTCCTCGTCCCCGGAGGATTCGTAGGCCAGCATCGTCTTGCGCAAGGCAATGGGGCCGGTTATGTGCTCGGCGTTGGGCGTTTTGGAGGGGAGTTTGCGGAAGAAGTTGTTGCTCTTGTCGAGCTCGTTGTGGGCGAATTCGAGGGGCCGGAGGAAGAATGGATGTGCTGGCGACGCTGCCATCCAGGCGTTGGGGATGGACTGCTCAAAGGTCGCGTCAGAACCCATGCGTCCGAAGATGGCCACCTTTGCGGTGTTGGTTGCGTCGCTGGCGGTGACGTTGGCAGGATCAGAGAAGTCGACGTCGTAGGCTTTGAGGCCGTCGGTCGTGGAAAGGAGACACTCGGTGTCGAGATCAGCGTAGACGCTGCAGAGCCCTAGTTAGCGACGGGCAATCCAAGGGCCTCCATGGATACATACCCTCCAAACTTGTACATGTAGAGGTTCCTGGCCAAGTCGGCCCTGTAAATAGGCCCAGGCAAGCCCAGATAGGTCTCTTCCAGCCAGGGGAAATGCTCCTTGACCAGGCGCAGGTTGTCGTCGTGGGTCCAGCACCCACTCCTAGTCAGGGTGGGCTTCACGACACGAGTTGCTCCATCGCTGGAACTTGGCCGGGAGACGGTTCGTTTTCCAGCTCTGGTGGAACAGCTTCGGGACAGCGGCCAGGTTCGCGGCTGGAGGTCGACACAGGAGCTCGGCGGGCGTCACGGCTTTGGCGAGTCCGGGGGCATCATGTGCCTGCGTTGGTGTAGCGGAGGAGCCTGGAGGTGAGGCCGGGGAGGGCGAAGAAGAGGCCGGAGGACAGGTGCCAGATGGAGGAGCGTGGCCGTGATTAGCGACGCTGGCTGGAAAAAAAGAAGACGAAGACGCGTTGCGTCCGTAAGCGAAACTAGCGGCGACCAAGACGAGAAGTGCCGTCAACAGCCATGCAAGGATCAGGACGGCTTTCAATCGGAGGAAGAGGAAGCGCGACATGATGCGATGCCCGAGGGCATTTCGCGTCTGACGAAGAGATGAAGACGCGAAAGAAGCTTGGATTCAAGGTTGGAGAAAGAAGCAGCGACGGGATTTGATCTTCAATGCGCCGCTGCTCAGCCTTCCTCATACGTTTTGCACCTAGGTAGTGTCGTCATCCTGGAACAAGCCTCTGCATCGCACAGCCTGGATTTTAGCGCTGTTTAATCAACAGGCAGCGATTTTCTCGATGCAATCGGGACCTGGAATGGCCAATGAGCTGCCAATCACTCACAGCCCGTTGTCTGACATGCATGCGATCCTTTTTCGTGTTCCAGGCTGCCAGCTTTTAAATTACGGAGGAGCAAATGACATGGCTGGGTATCTCAACTGGGTCTACTCCGTAACTGGTCCGTTGTTAACAGTGTCGAGTAAATTCTAGTCTGAATGTGGTATGCCGTTGAATTAGTTACAAGCACAAGGGGGGTATCAAAGGGTTTCGTCTAATACAAGTCTCGTGAAAATAATTTTCACATTTGTTAAATCAGAGACGAGCACAGATCCGCTAAAACAAGTTACCTGATTGCCAGTAACCTAATCATAAGAGCTAATAGAAATAGCAGTGTATGCAGCTTAATATGGGTAGGTCACTATCAGTGAGACTCCTTCTAATATGTGGCATGACGCAATGACGCCTACAAGATCGAAAGCCAGTGGAAGCCCATCCTTACCCAATACGACTATACGACACACAATCTTGTTCATTTGTTTAATTTTAGACTAAGTGCTCAGCTGTGTCATTTAGCTGTGACGGGAGCGTCTGGAGTGCTGAACCCAGGGTGGGGTCGATACGTAACTAGGGCGCACGGGGCAGGCCGCAGGGACTATCAACGCGTCTACGCGTCTACGTGCCTGCCCGCTTTCTCTCTTTCCTCTTCATCGTAGTATTCTCGCAATACTGTGGCATTACCTCTTGAGTTGATCTCATCTGGCCCGTGACATTATACTACGATCTTTTATTCTTTCCACCTACATCTTGATTAACTCTAACGCGCGTTAGTGCGAGGTTAATCGTCGCGTCGGATCCGACTATAGATCCTCCTACCTGCAGCGAGACGCAGGTACGAACAGCAAACCACCGTTGACTGGAACCAATCAGCAGTCGACATGACCAGGAGCTCTGAGTTGGGCGCGTGGAGCGCTGACAAAGAGGGCATCGATAAGGCACGCCAAGAGAGCGCCTTTTATCAGCAGGTCCAGCAGTACCTCGCTGAGTCCGTAGACGAGGACAGCGAAGGGACTACCAATACAGAAGACGACGAAGGGATATCTATCAGACCTTTCGCGCGACTCGCAGCAGATTCTATCGAAGAAGATTTGAACGCTCGAATCTGCGAGATCACGGACAACGGCCGATTCACAGTCTATGTGAAAGACCAGGACGGGAGATTCAGGAACCTTCCGATCGATGCCGACAATATCGAATCGATGGTCCAGAAATACCCTGAGGTGCGAGCCTCGATAATTCGCAATTTTGCTGAGCAATTGGCAATCAGAGGGCAGCGAGACGAGCTTATCGAGCTGCACAACAAGCACGTCGAGACGACCGAGCGACTCATTAAAGAGCATAATGAGGCAATTGAGGCCGAAGCGATGGCCCATGCCGAGGTGGCACGGATTAATAAGGAACTGGCACGGTTAAAAGCGATACAGCATACTGCCCCTCTCCGCGAAGACACGCCTCTCGGAAGCGAGACAACGGCCGAGACCAAGCTGCGCCGGAAGCGGGAGAGTGACCCACCCGAGCTCGATGATGGCAAGGAACCGGACTTCGAAGACTGGCTCATCAAGGCCAGATGCAAGCTGCGACGCGATGGCCCACGAGACTACCCTGAAGAGGAGGACAAGGTATATTATATTTTCGGTCGTTGCAAAGGTATTGCGGCTGCCTATTTACGCCCCCGCATGCCCGAGAACGCTGAGGAAGACGCCTTCGAGACCGCTGAAGATGTCTTCCAAGCCCTGACGACCCTCTTCCGGGACAAGAACAAGAAGATCAAGGCGCGAGAGGAGTTCAAGGCCTTAAGATACTATACTAATAGTAGCTAGGGTAGCTTCTACGTCAAGTTCTTAGCTATAGCGAACGATGCTAAGATCCCTAAAAGGGATTGGAAGGAAGAGCTTTATAATAAAGTGCTAGTAGAGATGAAACGTACTATGGCTATATAGCACTTTGCTAAAGAGGTAAGCTTTGACACCTTTGTAGCAGCGCTTAGTGATATCGCGGTAAAAGAAGAGGCCTATGTGAAGACCTTAATAAAGAAGGATAGTAAGAGGACTAGTAAGTTATAGACTAGTAATAGCGATAGTGCTGCTACTGGGAAGAAGGATATTAAGAAGTCAATAACTTTAACACCTAAGTACCCGAAGATTAAGATTGATAGTAAATAGACCTTTAAGGACCTAGAGGTTCGCAAGCTAGCCGAAGAAGGGAAGTGCTTTAAGTGTAAGAAAGTCGGCCATACCCACCAGGAGTGTCCAGGGGGGGCGAAGTGAACGAATTTCGTGCTAAAGTTAAGAAAGCAGGGCAGAAGGTTACTATTATGATCCCTAATGAATCAGATGAGTCATCATCCTCCGAGTTGGAAAACGACGAGTCCTAGGGGAAGTCTCCTCTCTAGGACCTGAATTACAGTTACTGGTCTTTAATGAGAGCTCGATCAACATAGACGAACTACTTAGCGGGGAGAAGCTCTACCGTCCCTATATAATAGTAAGTTCAGGGTTAGCAATTAAAGTCAAAAGTCTATGTAATACTGGAGCGGATGGTTATGTCTTTATGAATAAGGATCTAGCCCTTAAGATGCACTAATAACTGCAGAGCCATCAAATCCCAATCCTGGGGCGGGGGCTTGTTATCAAGGGATATAAGGGCGGGCGATAACGGATTACCCACATCACGGTGGTAACGCTGGATATAGATGGCAGACGATAGCCAAACTGTCCGATGTTAGAACTCGGGATGCATTAGGACCTGATCATTAGGAGGAAGTGATTCAAGAAGCACGATGTAAAAGTCTCTGCTAAACATCGCCGCCTACGATGGCCTGACAACAGGCCGAAGGATCACCCTAGTCACGATATTGTGATACCAATGTTATTATTAGAGAGCTCTCGCTGTGTAAGGCTAGCAGACCAGGCCGATATGGAACGGCGTAACTAACTGGGCGCAGAGCGAAGCAAGGCCTGCAAGTATCGGATCCTCAGGAGGGGAGATCGCCCGCTAAGGAGGCAATGGTCGGATGACGCTAAAGAGAACATAGCTAAGATGGACAGGGCATTGAGGGATACGGTGCCCTCTCTCCCGATGAGGAACTTTAATACTGAGCTAGCGATGATCTAAGCCGACCTGCTACGGCGACCGGCGATTGATACTGAGGGGGTTATAATTGAAATTAGTATCGTTAGTGCTAGCAGATGGCAGGAGAGGGTAGTCAAGCAGGAGGATACTGAATGGATCGGTGAAGTCACCCTCTAGGAGATCGATAAGATTATCGAAGAACGACTAGAATGGAGAGAAGCCGGAGGGGAGGACCTCCGTAAGGATATGCCTGAATTGAGGGAGAAGGTAGAGTTAAAGGTGCCTTGATAGTACTTGTACTTGTGGTATGCCTTCTCTAAGGCTGAGTCTGACGCCTTGCCACCTTACTGGCCAGGCGTTGATATGAAGCTAGAATTAAAAGAGCTAATCCCCGATAGTCAGAAGGTCCTGCTGATGTATAAGTTGAGCTTCGAATAGCTAGAAGTGATGAGGAACTAATTATATCGAGGAGCACCTATAGAAAGGATTTATTATACTGGCTACTAACGCGCTATACGCATCACCAGTCCTGTTTATAAAAAAGAAGAATGGCGGATGGCGCTTTTATGTGGACTATAAGAAGCTTAATGAGTTGATGACGAAGGAACATTGTGCACCACTCCTAATAGAAGAAACCCAGTCGAGGCTGGCAAAGGCAAAAGTATTTACGAAACTCGACATACGACAGACCTTTTATTAGATGCAGATATCCCCGGAATCCGAGGATCTCACAGCCTTCAAGACTCAGTATGGCACCTATAAGTATAAGGTAGTAATTACCGTTTGGTCTGACTAATGGCCCTTCGCACTTCCAAGCTTACATTAACTACGTCCTAATAGATCTCCTAGCCGTCTACTGTACGGCATATATTGACGATATTCTCATTTACTTAGAAAACGTCAAGGACTACGAAGCGCATATTAATACAGTCTTAGAACGACTGGTCGCAGCAGGGTTGCAAGCAGATATTAACAAGTCAGAATTCTATATTATAGAGACGGAATTCCTAGGCTTTATAATTACGATAAACGGGATCCGGATGGACCTGAAAAAGATGAAGGCCATTATAGACTGGGAAGAACTAATAAATGTATGGGGAGTATAGGCCTTCCTTAGGTTTTGTAACTTCTACCGAAAGTTCGTCGAGTTTTACAGTTAGATAGCGTGACCGCTTACACTATTGACGAAGAAGGGGATCCTATGGAAGTGGACTGAAGAGGAGATGATTATGATGAAGGCTATGAAGTTGGCGATTTCGTCGGGCCCGTGCCGGGCCTGGTACGACCCTCTCCGTGATACGATCGTCGGGACCGATGCGTCAGGAGGTGTGGTGGCTGCAGTACTAACCCAGAAGGGCGATGACGGAGACTGGCACCCCGTAGCTTTCTTCTCTAAGACGATGAACGACGCGGAGATGCGTTATTCGATTTACGACTAGGAGATGCTCGCGGTGGTATTGGCCTTGAAGGAATGGAACGCCGAGCTCTTGGGGCTCTAATGGCAATTCTTGGTTATTACTGACCACAAAGCCCTTGAGTACTTCTCGACGAAACAACGCCTTAATAGCAGGCAAGCGCAGTGGGCGGACGACCTAGCGCCTTATGACTTCAAGATCACCTACCGTCCGGGGCGAGAGAACGTTGTAGCGGATGCTCTGTCTCGGAAGTCGTCCGAATTGGCTACGCAGAAGGCGCGATGAGAAGCCGCGTGGAACAGGGTACTACTGAGTCGGGACCTGGTGATTAGTTCCATTGACTATGAGGTCATGGCCGGCCCCTGTACTGAACCCGGTTCCGGGGAAGGGCCAGAGGTTGCATTAATCGGGGCTGAAGCTGTCGAGTCCTCGGTCAGCTCTGGAAGAGAGGCTATCCGGGCGCCAGAAGGATGGAAGCTGCTTGACGCCGTCCTCTGGGCTAATAGGGCCTCTCCCCAATCACTGCCCTACCGAGAGAACGCAGAGAAGAAGGCCAATGGTTGGACGATGAACGAAGGTGTGGTTTGCCGGAACCAGCGCATCTTTATTCCGGACGAGGGTGTTCTCCGAACCCTGGTCATTAAGGAGAACCACTACAAGCTCAATGTAGCCCACCCAGGACGCAACAAAACCGTCAGATTGGTTGCCGAGAGGTTCTAGTGGCCGGGCTTATCGGCTAACGTCAATCGGTTCCGGGCAAATTATAAGCCATATAGAAGAGCTCACGCCAATAGAGATAAAACCCCCGGGTTGCTATACCCATTGGAAGTCCCACACCGGATATGGCAGCATGTTACAACAGACTTCCATTACATGCCTAAGGACAAGAACGGATACGACTGCGTGTGGGTAGTTATTGATCGGCTCAGCAAGATCGCTTTTTCTATACCTTGCTACCGGACGGTGACAGCGAAGGACGTCGCGTATATGTACTACCACCACGTCTACCGTGTTTTTGGGGTGCCGGAGACAGTGACGTCAGACCAAGGACCACAGTTTATCGCCGCCTTCATGGATGAGCTATGCAAGCTTATCGGGGTGAAGCAGAAACTGAGCACAGCAGAGCACCCCCAGACAGACGGGAACACTGAGATTTATAACCAGTACTTAAACCACCGACTACGACCGTTTATCAACCATTACCAAGACGACTGGAGTGAACTACTACCGTCGATGGACTATGCGCAAATGAATCTCTACCACGAGTCACTGGGTATGGAACCGGTGAGACTATTACTCGGCCACTTGCCCCGATCCCAACTCGACTGGGATAAGAGAACCGACCTTGAGGGCTGCAAAACAAAAGCTGAACGTTTGTCGAGAGAGGATGCCCAGCAGTATGCCAAGCGGATTGCGGACTCCATCAAAGTTGCTAGGCAGAATCTCCACCAGGCGCAGGAACGGCAGATCCGCCAAGCTAACAAGAAGCGCCGGGAACCGGATTTTACAGTTAGGGACAAAGTCTGGGTTGACATGCGCGGACTTACGAGTACAAGACCCAGCCAGGCGTTAGACTGGAGGAAGAGAGGGCCATGGACTATTGTGGAACAAGTCGGGCATTCATACCGCCTGGACTTACCCTCCTCGTGGCACATAAACCCAACCCTACACGCGGATCGGTTGCGGCGTTATCCCGACAATCCTATGCCAGGGCAGGATGAGGACCCACCACCACCTGAAGTCATCAACGGCGCCAAAGAGTACGAGGTTCACAAGGTCAAGGAGTCGCGGTACAATAAGCGCGACAAACAGCTCCAGTATAGGGTAGACTGGGTCGGACACGACCCCGACGATGAATGGTACCCTGCCGAAAACTTCAAGAACGCACCGATGCGACTGAAGGAGTTCCATGAGGAATATTCGGAGGCACCTGGGCCACCGAAGCGATTGCAGGCCTGGGTCGACGCGGCTGCTGCGGATACGGACGTACCGGAGCACCCTGACGATAATCAACCGATCAAACTGGGCCGGGGGCCCAAGAAAGCACGACGGAAACGAAGAGTCTTCATCATCTGGCGATCGTGAGAATTTGAGAACTTGCGCTCACGCGGCCGTTTTGAGCGCCTTGAAGAGGGGGGTGATGTGACGGGAGCGTCTGGAGTGCTGGACCTAGGGTGGGGTCGATACGTAACTAGGACGCACGGGGCAGGCCACAGGGACTATCAACGCGTCTACGCGTCTACGCGCCTGCCCGCTTTCTCTTTCCTCTTCATCGTAGTATTCTCGCAATACAGTGGC
>VYKG01000669.1:0-20066 GCA_011426275.1 Dactylonectria torresensis
CCTCTGCCTCCTTGAACTTGCCTTGGTCCCTGTAGAGGTTCCCCAAGTTATGGACTGTCATAAGAGTCAATATATGATGAAGTCCAAGCGCCTTCTCGTAGCCTTCTAGCGCCCGCTCATACATCTCCTCTGCCTCCTTAAGCTTGCCTTGGCCTCTGTAGAGGCTCCCCAAGCTGTGGACTGTGCTAAGAGTCGATATATGATGACGTCCAAGCGCCTTCTCGTGGCCTTCTAGCGCCCGCTCATACATCTCCTCTGCCCTCTTGAACTTGCCTTGGTCCAAGTAGAGGTTCCCCAAGTTGTGGACTGTGTCGAGAGTCGATGTGTGATCAGGTCCAAGTACCTCCTCCGTGCCTTCTAGCGCCCGCTCATACATCTCCTCTGCCTCCTGGAACTTGCCTTGGTCTGAGTATAGCATCCCGAGCATATGTAACGAGCCTATCACCAGTTCATCGCTAATGTACCAAACACCTGCGTCCGAGAGTGCGTCTCGCATCCATTCTGCGCACCTCTCCGCGTGCGGGAGAAGTCTCTGCTGGAAGACCCAATACTCCTTCGATTCACGCGTCGGCACCGAGGAACCGACCACCACGAGCGCCAGCCTGGCCGACTCGTGTTTCTGCTGGTCGCAATCCAAGAACGACGCCCACCTGTGCACCACCGGGTGCATGGAGTAACTGCCTGTCGATCCTTCCTGGGTTTCGACCATCGAGTACCGAAGTAGCAGGCCGATAGAGTCCAGGAATCGCACTACGTTGCGAGCCATCTCCCTGAGCCAATCGGGCCACCGGTCTGCCGGTCCCGCCGCCGCCGTGCCAAGCAGACCGTGCTACAGCTGCTTGTTGTCGAGAAAGGCCTAGAGTCGCAACAGATTGGCGGCATCGGTGCTCTTGCTCTCGATCTCCTTGAACGAAACCATCCACGTCGTAGCAATGCTTCCCTGTTCGTAATCTAGAAGTGGGCGGCTCGATGCATTGCGGGATCCCATCAGCTCGTCCCACTGGTGTTTGTATATCTGCATGTACGTCGTTGCGTCGATGCCCTTTTCCCGGAGGTACGAGGCGGCTTGCGCCAGCGCCAGGGGCAGGCCGTCTAGCAGCTTGAGGAGCTGATCACAGTCCGAGCCTAGCATAAAGTAAGATTCCCATCACGCTTCAGTTGATGTATGAGACCACCAAGACTCACCGAGTTTGCCGCCATACCATTTCCCAAAAATAGTCCTGCTGAGATTTAGATCAACCTTGGCCAACTGCTTAGACTCGCCCAGCTGGGAAAGGCGCGAAAGGCGTGTCGTGACCAATACTGCCCCGTGGTCGCCGGGTAGGTAGCGTCTCAGATCGTATGCGCCTGTCACGCCGCTTTGCTCGTGGTCTTGGTCAACATTGTCAAAGATCAGCAGCCAGTCGCCGTTGTCAGGCCGCGCAAGCCACTCCATCACGCTTGCGACGGCGGCATCGAGATCGTCCTTGCCACGCGCCTCGGATTGGTCCCGACCTATGCTGGGAATTTGCACTTTAGGAATCCGGTTGATGCAACCCGCAATGCTCCCTCTGAGACGGTCCTCCGACCTGCCGTCGAGCCAGAAGACCGAGCTGAACGTAGCCTGGTGGCGCCGGGCGAAATCGATAGCTAGCTGTGTCTTTCCGACGCCGCCGAGTCCGTGCAGCACGAAGACCTTCCTCGTCTGTCGGGAATGCGATCGGCGCGGGAGGAGGTATTTCTCCAAATCGGCAGTGTCGGACGGCCTGTCGACGAAGTTGCTCGACGCGGGGACACCGTCCAGGCTAAAGGGTGTCTTGTATGAGCCAAAGTCTTGCGACATTGGATTAGCGACACTACGATGGAAGGCAGGAATGTAATATAGGAACGTGCAGAGACTAGGATTAACTAACATTGCTTCCCCACAAGGCCGTTTGCGCATGCCTTCATCTGTTTAAACACGTCCTGCGACGCGACATACCGGCCGGTTGCCGCCGCAATCTCGCGCTGCTTCCTCGACTCTTCCAGACCAACATGCTCGAGACCGCGGACAACGTTGAAGCGGTAATAGCGGCCTTCATCGTCGAGGCTGGATTTGTCGCGACGAAACTGCTCCGCCGTCATCTCTGTTTCTGTCGCAAGCTTCTTTAGGGTAGCTCCGATGCCTAGGACATCATCACGCACGGGCCTTATTGCGGGTACGCCCGTCCCGATCGACACCAGGCACCGAAGACTGCCCCGCAGCTGGTCGCCCCAGACATCTTGAGCCTGGTTCCAAAGCGCGTACACGGGATTGTTCGCTCCCAGGGCACCGTCGACGAACTGCTCTTGAAACGGCCCGATTGCGATTGGATCGAAGAAGGTAGTTGCGGCAGATGTAGCGCGACAGGCTTGCCATATCTTGGTGGAGTCATAGAGGTGAGCCAATCCGCGGGGACGGTAGCTCGTTAGGCACACGGTGTCGCCAGTTCCTTTGCTCGTCGCGCATACGAAGCTTATCGGTTAGCCGTGCCATAAGGAAATGAGGAAGTTGGAAACTCACACTTTGCAAGCTGTGTTTGGGGGATCTTGAAGAAGCGCGTCTTCGCCGTGGCCGTTGTCCACCAGAATTTGTTTGACTGCCTGCTCCAGCGCCGCAGTATCGAATCTGCCCTAGAACTGGCCGTTAATCTTGACCCTATGGCTCTTCTTTTCGAACACCTTATCAGACAAGGACGTATAGGCAGTAATGCATTCATCAATCGTCATCCTCAGGCGCCCCAGCATGATAGCGATCAGGCCGCCGGTGCTGGTGCCGCCGATCATATCGAAGTAGTCGCATGGCTTGGGCGGAGAGTCGGGGTCGATAGTAGACATGAGATTTTGTAGAATCATCAGCGAGGACAGGCCGCGAACTCCGCCGCCGTCAAGGGCAAGTAGACGAATGCCATTGTCGGGCATGGTGCTACGGAGAGCCGTGCTGGGAGAGGTTTGCAAGAGGGAAGCAACGGGATCAGGCTATCAGCGAACTTGGGCGGCTATGGATGAAGCGACCTTCTGCTCCTATGTGGCGCATGCTAGAGCGGCTAGCACAGCGGTACGCGGGGATCCACGTACTAATTCGAGGGACTCGCAGGCAGGAGGTAAATGCCAAGTTCCTAGCTGATCTTGGTTAATAAACATGCCGAGACAGAAAGGCAGAAAGGCAGAAAGGCAGAAATGTAGAAATCATATCTGTCGTGCTCGTCATTCTCCGAAAGTGTAGCAGGCGGGTCATCAGTATTGGGCATACACGTAGTCCTAGCCCTCTAGTCTGAGAGTGGGGATGGGAACGTGAGAGACCCGGCCAAGTTCTGCCTAGTTCTGAGTGGGTTTCAGCCACGTGACCGACGGCGTGGTGGAAGCTGGCGAGCCTCGTGGCTTCTTAGGGACGGATGTCCTCGGGCGCCAGTAAAGGTTCAAGCTTTGGTCTGTGGGGGCGGGCACATTGACCAAGAGACAATAGTGGACTTCAGGTATACAAAACAGAAGCTCTTTGCTCATGTATGTTGCTTCGTCCAAACGGATAACTGGTATTTGGCCTGATACATGCGGTTGAAAGTAGATGCCTTGTGCTCTCTGTTCTAGGATGGCTTGAACTCCGGGCTGCTATGTAGCGGTTATGGCGGATACAAGTATGATGACCCCTCCTTTATCGAGATCTGCAGACGACTGCTTTTATGGCTACTTTAGATTTAGAGGCCGAGCGACCCGTCCCGTGCCCACCAATCCGTGACAGGGTTTTTAACGACCGCCCTACGCGGGCCACACACTCCAGTTGCCCACGGAGTAGTGAGCGATCGAAGGCGTCTACAACGCGCTATGCTCCACAGTAGTGCTCCGAGGAACTTCACCAGTTCGTCCACATCCTCGTCCGCTGGATATTAGGAACCCTAAGGACACCGGTCTGAGTCCGGATGGGACATATTTTTCGGTCGCGTGGCCACGGGATGGCGTTGTCAACCGGTGTTTTCGAATCCCACTTGACGGTCAGAGCAAGTGGACGCCATGCTTGCAGATTCGGACTACTATGCGACATTCGCCTACATCTCGAACGCTTGCCTGCAATCTGGAGCCATCAGATGCCGTAGCCCAAACCCGACCTGGCAGAACCAAATCTACCTGCTCGAAACGGCCGTGCTCTGCCCAGCAAGCACGGGTTCGTGGACCTTATGCCACGAGCAGACATATTTCTTCCACAAATTGGACAACAACCTATTCTGGGTCAAGGCTCAGAGGGACCCACACAAAGGGAACATGCCAGCAGCACTTGTTCGGCTTAGTTCTATGGAGTCTTTACCTGGAGATGTCAGGTACAGGTTGCTCTTAAAGGAGGAAGAGAGGAAGAAGAGAAGGCTGCGAGAAAAAGACCTTTCATCTGTCACCGCCGAGATTGTTTCCGTTCTATCTATTACGAATTCGTAGCTGCCTGTTACGTACACTTCAATGTTTTTAGCAACTCTGTTTAATTTCTGTCCTTCCACACCGGAAATCCCGCCGATGCATGATATACTTGGTTAGCATAGGTTCAGTTCGAACTCAAGGGCAGATCCACGTAGGGGCTTATGGTTAGTAGATGGATGGGAATGTACACTTTGAAGAAAAACGCAACAACATTCTATTGGCGCAATTCACCGTTATCCCAATCGTGACAGAAGAACGAAGCAAAGTCATAACAGTATCCAAACTATGAAAGGGGGCAGCTTCTACTCCCCAGCAGCTTCTTCCTCTCCTTCCTTTCCGCCCTCTCCTTCCTCATCCATAAACCCTCCACAAACCCGAGCGTCCGCTCGGCGTACCTGATTTACCTCGGTCAATGCCAGCATCACAGCTAGCTCATCTCCGAATCTCCATCAGAATCCAGAGCACTTTCATCATTTGGGCCGGGTCCACTTGCGTCTGGACCCTGCGGCAGATCACGAGGAACAGATGCATGTTCCAGCAAACGGTGCACCTTCTGCTGGTAGTCTGCAATAGTAAACTGACATTCTGCAATAGCAAGCTGAAGCTCTGCAATAGTAAACTGATGTCCTGCATTGAGTTGGCGACCTGTCATTTGACTGGCATCATGTATAACTCCTTCACTATATCCGCTAGTTGCTTGGCCATCCTGCCTACCTAGGGTTGGCTCCCACTCCATGAGGATGCTAACATCGCTCATGGAATGTCCGTCTACCTGACCAGCAGAAGATTCCTGCTGTCCATTTCGGTCAGGTTGATCGATGTCAGCATCTGTCATCTCAACGTCTCGAGTTTCGCCGTCTTCCAAAAAAATCTTCCACCTCAGTATTCCTGGATGACACCTCGATTTCGGGCTTGCGAAGGGGAAAGAACGATTAAGGTCGACAAATCCCACGGGAGGGATCTGAATAATGGAAAGGTACCGGCTAAGAGATGTCGTCACCTCTAGATCGGGTTTACGGGTGCTTCAGCATCATATCAGTGTAGCTCTTCCCTTCTAGCATCATACTTACAGTTACCTTATGAATAGCAGATGGCGACCTGGTAATGTGTTGAAAAGGGAAAGAGGGACAATTCTCCCCGCAAGATCCGGGAATTAGAAACGCGTCGCGTGTCGAGGCACCTCACGCTATCACGTGCTCCCGGCTAAACGGCGGTCCGTTGTTCAGGCATGAAACCATTCAGTTCAAAGTAGCTCGAGGGACGGAAACAGGTGGAAACGTGTAGCAACAGATTGATGGAAATGAGTTCGTAAGGATGGCGTCAAAAGTCCACCTAAATAATCGCCGTCATGGGCCCGTCTCTAAAGAATGAGAACTGCAGCTCGTAGGTTGTCATCCTTATACCGAATGTGAACTCGCAGTTGTTGATGGCGAGCTTCTTTATGGTCCCGCTGATGCTGGGTCTGAACAGCCTATTCACAATACCGTCCATTGCTGCTGGCGGTTGAGACGCGTCTCGAGGTTTGCCTGGTGACCAAGACGTCGACGTCAACAGTTGGAGGGTTTCGATGTCGAATATGTCGATAGTGGCGGTGTGTTTATCGATGTCGAACAAACGCCACGATGCAATCGTTGGGTTGGTCAGATATGTGTAGCCATCCGTCGGCAGTCTGATGTCCCAGAACGAGCCATCTATCATTGACCTCCTGTCCTCCATGCTGTTGCGCACCGATCCCCAGGTCAGGGGGTACGACAAGAAGTCTATCGTCAAGAACCCAGTCAGTCTAGTCACAATCACTCTCATGTCTAGCTCACTACGTGTCCTGAACACAACCGTATTGCGCGCGACTATCTCCGACGTGCCCCTTGGGTCGGTCGTCATCTTGGTTATTATGCCATTCAATATGGTCAACAACGATTCGTCAACACCCGGAGGAGACCAGATCACTAGCACAACCGTGGGTATGTCTCGTGTGTAAAGGCCATTCATGTCACGACCGTCGTCTCTACACCTACCACTCCCATAGACCCTGTCATTCAGCTCGACGGCACCAGACCCTACGAACGCGACGTCGAAGCCCATCTTGGCCATCGTAGTAACGTACTCTATGATCCAACCCAACGTCGCTCTTCTGTTAATGTACGCCTTCTTTTCCATATCGGTCATCTGGTAGCTCATCATTCTTAATAAGATTGTCGCTATTACCGGCCCTGTTATTAAAAGCATATTATCCCTGAACTCAGGTATCGCATTGAACGCGTACTTGAACATACTGTAGGTCATCGTGTCTGTCCTTGCAGAGTTGGTTGCTGCGTAGACCTTGATATGATCAGTGGTGGCAAGTCCACTTCCTGAGATGCTTGAAGCTATGTTGGTGGAGATTTCTCCGATCTGAAGATCTCGACCTGTCTAATGAGACTTCGCTGTTCACCCAGCGTTGGGTTCTTAAATGTTGAGCATTATCGTCAGGGCTGGCCATTGTGGATAACCTCCGGCGGGGTACCACTAATGAGGTGTGCCCAGCAACCCAGTCTCGGGCAATAACATGCACGTGCTGGTGGTTGCCTGGTGGGCGGTGGTGCTGGAATTTGGTAGGTCGCCGGAACAGTAGCGGGGCACAGGGATGCGGGGGACAAGGGCGAGATTGCGGGCATGCCATGTCCTAGAACACCGTTGTTAGAAAACAGCATCCAGCAACATCGAACCAACACTGTTATTTCAGAAATTTGGCAGACACCCTGTTCGTAGCAACGCCCTCATTTCATAAATGTAGTAGATATCCTATCTGTAGGAATGTCATCATTTCAACAGACATCTTTCCTACGGGCCCTGTATGTTATGGGACTGTATTAATACTATATAATATCCTTTATACAGCTCGGTCTAATAAAAGAAAATAAAACTATTCTACAATAAATGCTCGTTTATATAAATTAATTATTAAGAACCCTGGACTAGTAACGAAGCTAGAGCAGATGGCTTTCCCTCTCGCCCCCTTAGTTAAGGTGCAACATGGCACTGTCCACCCCGCATTCCCGAGGACCATACTTCTGTTCTGGCTTCTCACGAATGAGCAGCTCGAGTCTCTGGCCGAATTCTATTACTAAAGAACCCCTAATGAGTTCACTAATATCTATCCACACCCTATCAGGGACTGGAACCCCCACATGGCGATTGAAGAGAAGTAGCGTAAGGTGGGGGAGTTTATTGGTATCCGATTTTGCGACTCGCGCACACTGAAGACAGATGAGGATATTATGGCAGAGGTTTGGCAAGCAGCGGAGAAGAAGACATGGAGAAAGTTTTATTAACACATAACTATAACGGTTCGGCTTCTATAGACCGTTCCAAAGTAGCATGTATCCCAGTCTTAGAGGAAAATTCCAGATCTGGGAGGGTTCGAGTTGAGTGCTTGCTAGTCTCGTCCTCAGCCCGGCATGTTGCCCTAATTTACTAGATTTCTATTTTCCCTTAATAGCAATGCATACGACAAAGTAAACCTTATATTTTTTTGGTTATTAGTGGGAAGATTTCTAGACACGCGAGACTGACAGATTGCCCGCATATAGCGGAATACGATCCGCCGCATGCCCATTTATGCCTCCCAGCCATTGCGAATCTTGTGAAGACCTTGCGCAATGAAGCTTGTGTACTGTATACATTTCTTAATAACCTCCGGAATAATATTTTATCATCATACAATATCGATTAGGCCAAGTAGCAATGCGCATCGTCCACAAATAGCACCTAACTTATTGTTGGGTTATATACTGGATAATTCTAAGCTGTAATAATAAGCGGGGTACCCTAAACTTTGCCCAAAATGGCGCAGCTAGTGAATCCAACACTTATCTAAGATCCAGGGAACCAAGCTCCAGACATCACCATAAGCAAATTACAAGGTGAGGAATTTATTGAAGACAAGGACATAGCCAAAACGATTGCCCCCTGCATCCACTGCCGCCAGCCGTATTGCCGCACACCACTTCGCGGAGGTAATATCAGGTCCAAGCGAAGCTAGAGCAGAAAGCACATAAAGGGCTTGAGGAACATCTGCCCATTGGCCAGACGAGATCCAGATCCATACGCTCCGTAACGAAGATCTCCCGACCGGGCACGAACTGGTAGTGGAGCGGATGCAGCAGCTTGGGCCACCCCGCGACCCAGAGTCAGCTGTGAATGCTGGCCGGCCGCTCCAGGTCGAGCTCCCCCTCAATGCAGATCGTGACTCGACGACCCGCGGCGACCAAGTCACGAAGCTCTGTGTGGTACGATGCAGGCGAGGCTGGTCGTGACCGTGTCGCGACGCGTCGGCGCCATGCTGCTCTCATACTCGACTAGCTGGGATGGAGAACGGAGAACTCTATTGACGGTTTTGTTAGTCCAAACACATCGGCGACGGGGGAGCACGAGCCCGAGCACTCGACTCTGCTGCCTGGAGAATTTGCCCATAAGCAAGTCCCTTGAAGAGATGAGACACAACAATAACGCATGGTTGGTGAAGAGCGTGGGATGCCGCCCTGCCATACCAGCATGAGAACGATATTATTGGGCGAGAGGTGCCAATTCAACCGCGAGTAAGCGCCTGTGGCTGAGGGGGTCAGATGACCGACTTGCTTCTGCCGAATGTTGCCCAACCGCTGTTTGTTTGAGCCATAGTAGCAGTGTCGTGGCTTCTTTCAAAATCGTTGTTCTTTTTGGGGTACTGTACGCTCTGCCAATTGAACTTCGGCGCAGATACTAAAATCCTACTGAGCCCCGCGATTAGAGGGGACAAGTTGCGCTGTCAGGTTGGTTATTGTGCTTAGCGATCACAGCGGTCTGCAGGCGGATCCAACCTGCCCAGGTGGAGGCAAGTGATCTTTCTAAGAAACCTCGGCGACCAAACACTAATCGTTCATCGTAGCTCACCTTGCCTCTGGATTATCCTGCGAGCGAACATGTCTCAACCTAACGACTACACAATCGGCTGGATATGCGCTATAAGAACGGAGTACGTTGCTGCACGAGCATTTCTCGACGAGGAACATAAAGGACCGGGAGCTGTATCGCCTAATGACAACAATGCTTATACACTGGGAAAAATAGGGGAGCACAATGTCGTCATTGCTGTCTTACCCGACGGTCAGTACGGCATATCCTCTGCTGCAAGTGTCGCAAGAGACATGATGCACAGCTTTCCCAATATTAGAGTTGGTCTGATGGTCGGCATTGGGGGTGGTGCGCCAAGCAAAAAGCATGACATCCGTCTGGGCGACATTGTGGTCAGCGCTCCTCGAGAGGGGAAAGGGGGCGTGTTCCAGTACGACTTTGGCAAAACCATTCAAGATCAGAGCTTCAGGCCAACAGGGTTTCTGAATCAACCTCCAGCTGTCCTGCTTACAGCGGTGACTGTAATTAGCGGCCAGTATGAGAGCGATGGCCACAGTCTTGAAGAGGAGATAAACGACATTCTCCGAAAGAAGCCAAGACTGCGGAAGAAATACAGCCGGCCAGACCCAAGCAGTGACAGGCTGTATCAGTCCGAAGTCGTGCATCCCGCAGATAGCGACTCAAGCTGCGTGGCAGCCTGTGGTGCTGATCTATCAAAGCTGATACTGCGATCCGAACGGACTCAAGACGAGGATAATCCGACAATCCACTACGGCGTTATTGCCTCAGGAAACCAGCTAATGAAGGATGCTTCGGTCAGGGATAAGCTTGCTGCAGAAGAACATATTCTATGCTTTGAAATGGAAGCGGCAGGGTTGATGAACCACTTTCCTTGCCTAGTTATCCGCGGCATATGCGACTACTCGGATTCCCATAAGAACAAGGAGTGGCAGGGCTATGCAGCAATGGTGGCTGCTGCATATACGAAGGATCTTCTCTCTCGAATAGCTCTAAATAGGGTTGAAGCTGAAAAGAAGATCGGCGACGTTCTCTTAGGTAATTCTAAGGCTTAGAATCCTACTATCAATACATGTTAACCCTATATACAGGCCTCCAAGAAGTTGCAGAAGAGCACCGGGACATTGCAAAGGAGCAGCTCCAAGCCCAGAAAGATCTAGCCAAGGAGAGGCTCACCCAAGAAGAACAAAAAGAACAACAAGAGTGTCACCAGCTCTTCCGCCTCACAACTGGCAGCAGGGACGCCACATACGAGTGGTATAAAGACCGAGTGGAAGAAAGGGTTGAAGACACGTGCATGTGGTTCCTCAAGCACGAGCACTTCCAGGCGTGGTTAAACCAAGAATCTGGCCCCCTGCTAGTCTCAGCGGATCCTGGCTGTGGAAAGTCGGTGCTGGCCAAGTACCTGATCGACCACGGCCTGCCACGATCGACGACCATCTGCTACTTCTTCTTCAAAGACCAAGACCAGAACACTGTCCGGCAAGCACTTTGCGCCCTGCTTCACCAGCTCTTCTCTCTGAAGCCGTCCCTAATCGAACATGCTATGCCACAATTCCGTAAGGATGGGCAAGGTTTGATTAACTCTACAGAATCGCTCTGGAAGGTTCTACGAAACGCTATAAAAGACCCTCAGACAGGACCTGTAATCGTGGTCCTAGATGCCCTAGACGAATGCACCGAATCAGAGTTTGCGGACCTGATGCGGAATGTGGAGAGCCAATTCCGCAGCGATCAGTTAGGCTATGGCAAGTTGAAGTATCTTCTAACGTGCCGCCCGTATGACCAGATCGTGTCCAAGTTCCGCGGCCTATTGGATGCTTTTCCAAATATCCGTATACCAGGAGAGGAAGAGTCAGAAACGATCAGCCAGGAGGTGAATCACGTCATTACGCGCCGGGTCAATCAGCTATCGCACCTCTCACCCCAAATCAAGAGCCACCTAGAGAAAAGACTACAGGAGACTACCCACCGCACTTATCTCTGGGTATACCTTGTGTTCGACTATTTGGAGAAAGAAAACTTTAAAAAGACACCAAAGGGAGTCGAGTCCGCGGTTGCAACCCTTCCCACGAGTGTCAATCAGGCATACGACCAAATTCTTAACAAGTCTAAGTCAGAAGAACGCCTGATGGTTCGGAAAGTGTTGAGTATTATCTTGGCCGCGAGTCGACCGCTAACACTCTCGGAAATGAACGTTGCCATAAATATAGACGACACATCACTATCTATTCATGACCTCGACTTAGAGGACGAAGAGGACTTCAAGACGCGTCTCAGATCTTGGTGTGGATTGTTCGTCTCAATATATCATGGCAGTATTTATTTTCTTCACCAAACAGCTCGCGAGTTTCTCCTCGCAGATTCAGTATCACCTACGACTGTTCCGTCAGAGCTACTCTGGTATCACTCCATCTCTACTAACCACGCACACGCCGTTCTTGCGGAGGTCTGCGTGCGTTATCTGAACTTATTTAACTCTGATGTTAGCCTTCCGGCAGATGCGAATGGGGAAACCGGCCACTCTCTTGATAGCCACGCCTTCTTAGATTACTCGGCCAAAACTTGGGGCGCTCACTTCCGCGAGGCTGGTATCATCGATGACGCCGCTATTGTACCTTTTGCTCTCAGAATTTGTGATCCGGATTCAAACAGCTACTCGGTATGGTTTAGAATTTATTGGAAGACTACAGGTATGAGGACTACCAAGTCTTTTACGGATCTTATGCTGGCGTCGTACTATGGCCATCGTGTCATTGCCAAGCTACTTCTCGAAAAGGGTGCGGAGATCGAGGCGAAAGACAGCGAGCACGGTCGGACGCCGCTATCGTGGGCCGCCGAGAAGGGGCACAAGGCTGTTGTCAAGCTGCTGCTTGAGAAGGGCGCCGACGTCGAGTGTAAAGACGAAGGTGGTCGGACGCCGCTATGGTGGGCCGCTCGTATTGGGCACGAGGCCACCGTCAAGCTGCTGCTTGAGAAGGGCGCCGACGTCGAGTGTAAAGACGAAGGTGGTCGGACGCCGCTATCGTGGGCCGCCGAGAAGGGGCACACGGCTGTCGTCAAGCTGCTGCTTGAGAAGGGCGCCGACGTCGAGTGTAAAGAAGAAGGTGGTCGGACGCCGCTATGGTGGGCCGCCGGTTGGACGCCACTACCGTGGGCCGCCGGTAATGGGCACGAGGCCAGCGTCAAGCTGCTGCTTGAGAAGGGTGCCGACGTCAAGTGTAAAGACGAAGGTGGTCGGACGCCGCTATCTTGGGCTGCCGAGAATGGGCACGAGGCCATCGTCAAGCTGCTTCAACGAAAATCTCGATAACTACAAGATACAAAATCATACTCTTCCCCCCTTTCGGAAAATAGTACTTGCATAGCCTGTTCCAAGCAAAAATAGCCTTTAATACCTTGATCCTGCCTTCCCGAACCTATTCTTACTATAGATGGCGAAGCAGTGCTTACTCCCTTCCCTACCTTATGTTAGACTATCTGGGCTTGGACCTCGCAGCTATGGCAGTTATACACACACTGTCTAATTTTTAATAACTTTGTTAGAGGTGGGTCGAAGGGGTCCAGGTTCATTTATAGCTGTGATTTCTTAGCTTTACATGTGCAGAGTGTTGCTGCATAGGCATCGGGCTGATTTTGGCAGCGCGTGATATACGTGCATGAAGTCACATGCAAATCGAGTCGGGGACTGCGATTTTAGTTCAATCACATATATTAACCACTCTGGAACACGTTTGAGGTGATTGAACATATTATATACGAAGTGTGTGGGCGTAGTCTAGGGCTGGGGTTGCATGCTGAGACTCCTCGCTATCGGAAGTTGAAAGACCACAGTCCTGAGAATCGCTCGCATCGTCACTTAGCCAGTCATTTATAGTCTCATTCTGATTTATGTTTGTTGACGCATCGCAAGGCACTGCCTAGTTATTTTTCGCAGGTTGGCTCCGAGCAGTAACGAGCTAGATAGCGGACTTTGGCTTCCCTAACCTCAATCGCGAATGCAGGCTGTACATTGTGCACATGTAAAGTGTGTTGTCGCATATCCAATTATCCCTCCCCCAGGTACGTTCTGATGGAAGAGGTTTGACCATCCATTCTGGGTCTCCGGCCATGCGAAAAGCTTAAATGGCGCACATCTATTTACCTTTCTGCCAATTACTCCTTGATAGAATGGCCCCCAACCCAGTGCCTCTTGCCATGCTCCATGTATATATCCATTGAATGAAAGACTGCAGCAAGTGTTAGTACTGCTCTTACCAAGCCACTCAGTACATTTACTTGGATAGCCGACAAATAACGCCAGGTTCAACAAATACCGAACCTATATAGCCAGCCAGATTGGGGCCAAGCTGAGAGCAAGTGTAATTAAGCTTCGGGTAATACACAAAGCAAGGGGGCCCCCAGTTCACCTCGCGGCAGAAGTAGACCTTGGGAGCAGCTGTCAATACCAGAATTTGGAGGTGAGGGGAGTCTTGCCATCCCATCATGACGCTTATCCGGATTGTATTCAGCAGGCGTAGTCCCCAGGCGAGCCTTTAGCTCCTTAGGAGCTATCGGCTCATGCTGAGTGATGTCTATTAATGTGAACAGACATGATTGGAAGAGAAGAGAAATGACCAGGGCAGCATAGGCGAGTTTCATGTTTTCAGTTATTTAGATTATGACGGTAGTACTCGATTGAACATTTACGGTACCGCCAGGAGCATTGAGCATGTCGCCAGATCCAAAGTGGGCAAAGGTGTCGCCCGACCCCTCGTTTGGCACGGACGCCTCCATCTTTGACAGCTTCTCGATGGCACCGCGCAACCCGTTGACTTAGTCTTCCATTCCTGCTCTGATCGCACCGTTCTCGGCCAAGGCACATACGTCATTCATCATCCACATCATCAAGACCTCCACCGTCCTTCCCTTGCTCTCTTGTCTCACGGCCTCTTTGTAACCCTCGAACCTCGAAGTCTCAGGTGATTGGGCGACGGCGTTGAATATGCTCTTGGACAGCTCTGCGTTGGTGTTGCACTCCTTCAGCGAGTCTATGGCGCTTTTGGGATCTCCGGCTAGGTTGCGTCCGCCTAGTTAAGTTTTGGCAGTTTGGAGAGCCTGTCCGACAAGGAGCAGCCCTCGACCCGTTTCATGAAAATCCTCTCGGAGACCCTTGTCATCTTTGGCAACATTGTAGTGATATGTGGCAGCCTCGAGAGTGGCGATCGTGCTCGAGATCAAGCCGGTGACGGTGGCTACCATCCTTGGACGGAAGACGAGACCCGGGCTGTGAATATGCTTCGATGCTGCTGTCGTATGGGACTCTTATTTGTCGATATTTCTTCATAGGAGTCAGGTATTGGAAGCTTACAGAGAATATTGCGAGAAGGCGACTTCACGGAATATATCAGAACCGACAGGATTGGCGATGGGAAAGGCAGAGCGCTTAGAGCGTTGAATAATAAATACGCCTGGCTTCCTCCCCCTCTGTAGAAGGGTGCAGGCACCCTGCAGTATCGGGCATGGGCAATCTAGATTCTCATTTGCTGGGATGGTTCACGTCTCAGAAATGGTGTTTGATCAACCGCCCTCTAAGCCTGCAGCCACCAAAGAGTTATCGGCGGCTTCTGACCTTTGATAATTCGCTATACGTGTGATGTGGCTGCGGGTTGGCAGCACTGAATTGGCTCAGGACATGCCGATGCTCGGCAATGGTAACTGATTGGCCCATCGTGTGATATTGGCAAAAAGAGGCCAATGGCGAAAACATCTAACTCGGGCAATGCGAAGATTGGGCGCAGGCTGGAGCCTAATCCATTCTGCATATCAGATTTCGGCCTGAACGGACCCCGCCCATCCCCTGGATCAGCTGGTGCGTTGCCGTGACCTGGAGAGGATTGGAGAGGAGGGTGCTGCTCTCGAACGACTCGTCCTTGTCTGACCCCCAATCTGACGCCGGAGGTGCTTTTCCGCTTCCCAAAGGTATCAAACTATTCTTCGGTTCGCGAGCGAAACCTCTACATGCATGCGGTTTGATCTTCTCAAGACGACTTGGCCTCGTTTGTATCCGGCTGATAGTGGTGTCACATTTCGCGAAGCCCTATTGGCGACAGCTGGCCACCCCCAGCCTCCTCCCCAGGGTGACCGCCAACGAGTAAACCGACGGGCTGGCCCGTCGTCCTCGCCGTTTCCAGGTGACTGCGCGTCCGCTAGCATATCCGCCTCCTTCTCAGCAGAGATGAAGAGATTTTGTTAATCTGGTTCTCACCCTGCGTTTCTTCTTTCAGCCAGACCAACAGGCCCTTACTAAGACCTCGGATAGATCATCTCCCTGGTATACCTCCGCGCATCTTTCCGTCGTTCTCGGCCCTCTTGAATTAATCTAACATACCTTAGACAATGGAGAGAGCCATAGATAAGATATTTCCGTCACAGGAGCGGCCTGCGACTAGTGGGTTACAAGGGGACACGGCACGCACTAGGCCCTTTCCCCAGAGCTCATCCTATAATAGCTACACCACCGGGGACCAATTCAACGCTCCTGGCGGCACTCAGAACATCGGCAATGGCAGCGGCAATCAATTCCCTGGGGCTACTTTCCAACAGCCTGTGTATTTTAGTAAGAACAGGCGTTTTCATCGAGATTCTTAACTCACCGTATCGTTGACACAAATGAACACTTCGATCCGTTACGAGATTGCTTAAGATCGCTGGCTTTTCTAGAAATGGACAGTCGGTTCCACGATATCGATGCCGCCGCTAAGGGAACGTGCGAGTGGCTGCTTCGGCACGAAACATACACGAGCTGGGCCTCTTGTGGTCGAGGCCTGCTTTGGGTCAAAGGGAAGCCCGGCTCTGGGAAATCGACGTTGCTGCGATACGCTCTGAACCATGTCATGGCAACACTGGAGAGGGAGCCTTGATCCTGTCATTCTTCTTCCACGGTCGTGGTACTGAACTCCAAAGGACGCCGTTGGGCCTCTTCCAGTCGCTCCTTCACCAACTCCTCTCCCAGGTTCCTGAGGCACTGACAGACCTTGTGGCCACTTTCCAACAACGGTGCGAAACTGTTGGCAAAGCAGGTAAAAGGTGGCATTGGCATCCGCGCGAGCTGCAACGCTTCTTCGAGTCATTGCTTCAAAAGGTCTTGAGGACTCATCCAGTCTGGTTATTCGTCGATGCGTTAGACGAATGTGGCAAAGAGAACGCAGTAAAGCTAGTTGAGGATTTCGAGTCTATGCTCCAGAAGCCCCCTTCTAGCGACTTAAAACGATTTCGCATCTGCTTTACTTATCGCCACTACCCAATCCTGAACCTGGATGGTGTGTTTGAAGTATGCGTAGAGAATGAGAACTGGAAGGATATATCGACTTTCGTGCAAAACAAGCTCTCTTCGTTCTGTGTACGAACGCCATCCACGATTCCGGATTTAATTATGAATCGCGCCGATGGCGTTTTCTTGTGGGCGATGCTTGTAGTGAAGAGAGTTCTGGACCTTGAGCTGGAGGGTGCAGGATTGAAGCAAATTGAGGCTGTCATCCTTCGAGTTCCTCAAGAGCTCGATACCTTATACCGCCAACTCACCCAAAGCATGAGCCCAGACTCGCTGAAACTCATCCAATGGATCTGCTTTGCTACGCGACCTTTATCACTAGACGAATTGCGATGGGCTATGCTTGTCGATGCCGATTGCCTACACCGGTCATTGCACGAATGCCAGACCGCAGGGGACTACTCATCCGGCCACGACCGAATGACGAGGCGAGTTCAGACGCTGAGCTGCGGTCTTGCCGAAGTCACGTCTCCAGTCGGTCAAGGACTTTTTCATCTAGAAGGATCTATCGGTTCTGGACGAATCCAGTTCATCCACCAGTCCGTCAAGGACTTTTTCGTCGAGAAGGGCCTATCGGCTCTGGACAAGTCCGCCAAAACCGACCTTGTAGTTGGAATCGCACACCATCGGCTTTCTAGGACCTGCATATGCTACTTGGCGATAGAGGAGATCGGTCGGTCAGCAAGTCACGAGCCTTACCCTTACCACTTGAAATCCAAGTTCCCTTTCCTGCATTACGCCACGACCTCGTGGGTGGCGCACACGAAGCAAAGTGATGCTAGAAGTGTCCCTCAAGAGGATCTTCTGGACTATTTTGCATGGCCATCAAACACCCTAATAGAACGATGGGTGCGTATTTACAGAATATTAGAGAGATATTCTGATGACTGTCCGCCAGAAGGGACTAGTCTAGTACACGTTATGTCGAGGTATGGAGTGGCAGGAGCGTTATGGGCCATTTTGGAAAGGGCAGACCAAGTTGGCATTACTATCGACACCAAAGATTCTGACGGCCGGACGCCGCTGTCGTGGGCCGCCGCGGCCGGGTATGAAGCCATCGTGCGGCTGCTCCTCGAGCGGGGCGCCCACACCGAGGCGGCGGACGAGGAGGGCCGGACAGCACTGTCGTATTATGCCGAGAGAGGGCACGAGGCCATTGTGCGGCTGCTCCTCGAGCGGGGCGCCCACACCGAGGCGGCGGACGAGAAGGATCGGACAGCGCTGTGGTATGCCGCCGTGAAGGGGCACGAGGCTGTCGTGCGGCTGCTCCTCGACCGGGGCGCCCACACCGAGGCAGCAGACCAGATATGGGGCCGGACGCCGCTGTGGTATGCCGCCGCGAACGGACGCGAGACCGTCGTGCGGCTGCTCCTCGACCGGGGCGCCCACACCGAGGCGGCCGACGAGGGGGGCTGGACACCGCTGTCGTGGGCCGCCGCGAACGGGCACGAGGCGGTCGTGGGGCTGCTCCTCCAGCGGGGCGCCCACACCGAGGCCGCGGATAAGGAAGGCCGGACGCCGCTATGGTGGGCCGCCAAGAATGGACGCGAGACGGTCGTGCGGCTGCTCCGCCAGCGGGGCGCCCACACCGAGGCCGCGGAAAAGGAGGGCCGGACGCCGCTGTCGTATTATGCCGAGAGAGGGCACGAGGCGGTCGTGCGGCTGCTCCTCGACGGGGGCGCCCACACCGAGGCAGCGGATGAAGGGGGGCTGGACGCCGCTGTCGTGGGCCGCCATGAAGGGGCACGAGGCGGTCGTGCGGCTGCTCCTCGACCGGGGCGCCCACGCCGAGGCGGTAGGCGGGGGTGGTCGGACGCCGCTGTGGTATGCCGTCGAGAATGGGCACGAGGTGGTCGTGCGGCTGCTCCTCGACCGGGGCGCCGCCATCGAGGCAGCCGACGAGGGGGGCTGGACGCCGCTATGTTCGGCCGCCGTGAAGGGGCACGAGGCTGTCGTGCGGCTGCTCCTTGAGCGGGGCGCCCACACCGAGGCAGCAGACCAGATATGGGGCCGGACGCCGCTATGTTCGGCGGCCACGGCCGGGCACGGGGCCGTCGTACGGCTGCTCCTTGAGCGGGGCGCCCACACCGAGGCAGCAGACCAGTTATCGGGCCGTACGCCGCTGTCGTGGGCCGCCGCGAACGGGCGCGAGGCCGTCGTGCAGCTGCTCCTCGACAGCGGCGCCCACACTGAGGCGGCGGACACATGGGGCCGGACGCCGCTATGGTGGGCCGCCGCGAACGGGCACGAAGCCGTCGTGCGGCTGCTCCTCGACGGCGGCGCCCACACCGAGGCGGCGGACAAGGACGGCCGGACGCCGCTATGTTGGGCCGCCGCGAACGGGCACGAGGCCGTCGTGCAGCTGCTGCAACCTCTTCCCCACCGCACCACCGGCTTCTGAGCCTCGTGTATATACACTGTTATCTCTAGCTGGTGGGGCCTACTGGAAACTGCTTAAGTAAAGTCATTTCCCATGTTAGAGATATCCATTAGTAATTCAAGTCAATTAGCTTCCCTCAGTGTTGGTCCTGTTTTGCCATTGACACATGCAATTACTACTGAACCCCCGTGATTAGAGGGGACAAGTTGCGCTGTCAGGTTGGTTGTTGTGCTTGGCGATTATAGCGGTCTGGAGGCGGATCTAATATGTCGTTGTTGTTGTTGTTGATTAATTACCGTCGTGAAGACATCTAGATGTCTACAGAATCCCCTAGGGGCAAGACGACGTGCTAGGCTGGAGTCTACAGCTAAAGAAACCAAGGTACAGGGTAGCTAGCTTCGGCGGAGCCGACAGCGTAGCTTAGACTGACCCGGGCCCGTGGCTCGGACCCGCAATCCAGTGTTACGTGTAACGTATATGATAAGCATGCCGGTCAAATAAGTATACCGGTCACTTATATTTTATACCTTAAATTGCAATTTTTAAAAAATTCTTAAAAATCTGAACTATACTTAATGTGACGGGAGCGTCTGGAGTGCTGGACCCAGGGTGGGGTCGATACGTAACTAGGACGCACGGGGCAGGCTACAGGGACTATCAACGCGTGTACGCGTCTACGCGCCTGCCCGCTTTCTCTTTCCTCTTCATCGTAGTATTCTCGCAATACAAAGGCATTACCTCTTGAGTTGATCTCATCTGGCCCGTGACAAACAGTGTGAATAAGATTTTTCTAAATAACTCCATAAAAAGTCTTTTTAATAATCTAGGAAAACTAGTAACGTACATGATAAGCGAATGTCCCAGACAAGCGAGTGTCTCACTCAGATTTTCACCTTAAATCGCGATTTTAAAATAATTCTTAAAAACTCAAACTAACCCTAAAATAGCTATAGTTTTTGTCAGATATGTCAGAGGCGAAAGTTGCCACCTATTGCCACCTATTGCCACGAGGCTTAGCAATCAGCTTCTAGCTGATTCTATACAGAAGAGAAAGAGTATATAAAGCTTGCCCTGAAACCTCAA
>VYKG01000670.1:0-20027 GCA_011426275.1 Dactylonectria torresensis
GTCTTTTCCTGCTCTTTCTGAATCTTCAATCCCTTTCCTGATTGGTCAATTCCTTGACCCACAATCGCCGAGTTCTACCAATAACCTTCCACTCCTTCCACTCCTTCCACTGCTGTAGCCTTTACACATCCGAAAGGAGCGCTGCTGCCTTCATGTACCTTTTTCGTCTTCAATGCCGAAGCTGAAATGTACGAATCTGAAAATACGACATGGAGATTAGCAAGCCCTATCTCTACGTCGTGGTCAGGAGAGGCACCTACCTGCAGGACCGGTTGGCGGGAGCTCCATGGCGCTCAGAGAGGAGTTCACAGCATCAAACTGCTATCTAATGAAATACAATCGCAGGATAATACAATAGGGATTTAGAATGTCCTGCAAAAAGGTGAATTGCGTCGCTTGGAGAAGCTGGTGATGGGCTGAACGCGGCTCCTTCGTGGCTCATGGCTCTCAGCCACAGCGTGATGCCATCAGCCACAGTGATACGATTCAGTCAGTTAGTGTCAAACCCATGTTCAAGTAGCGCCTTAAGTTACGCCTGAAATGTAAGGCCACCAGCCACATCGGCGATTCCTCCGGGGACAGGGATCTTCGATCGCTGCGCGTCTTGCGCGCGACGCCAAAGTGCAAAACGAGCGCTGGGAACTTATTCTCTGTAGTTTTGAAGGCACGAAAGTGATTATTTCTACTGTACATGTTGTAGTCTATCAGTTCTGTGTTGCTTTTGTAAATCCATTCTCGCCGGCCGGTGAGGCTCGGAAGAGTGTCCGCGTCGACGGTCACTCGCTCCCCCACAGATGGCTTGAGCCCATCCACGCACAAGCCCCGACACCTTTTGACTCCAAAAACTCAGGCACACCAAGCTCAGGCACCCGTCCGGTCCATACGCGTCCTTTGCCATCCTTGCGCCTTGTCGGCAGCGAATCATGGGACAAAACACAGACTCCGAAATCCATGACGGGACTATCATCTGCCGTGGACGCGCTAGTCAGGGCCATGCGACCCGTGGGAATGGGAGGCGAGGAAGCCAAGGAATGGAAGATGTCGAGGAGAAGGATACTAAACGGACCCTGGATATCTAACTTGCAGTCGAGGCTCGCTGTCTGGCGTTGGGGATAACCCTTGTAGACGTCATCACCACGAGGGAGTTTGATGAAGCTGGGAATCAACCGTGCTCAGGATTTGGGCCATGCGATGGACGTTTTGACGCTGGGAACTGCCGTTAGACGACGCTGCGAACCCAAGGGGTGCGCGGAGATACGTGTCGGGGTGAGATTGTGGGACATAGCGCAAGGGATTGAGATAACGTCCGAGGCTGTATTCCCGGTCCTCTGGGATAGAGGTTCCATTCAAGGTTGTGGAGTTGGTGTTGCTTGCAACCCTGGACCTGGAAACCCCAGCCGTTAGCTGATCGTCATATAGGCACTAGCATCCAAGGGGGGAACAAGGGATGTATAGGGCTATGAACGATTCTAATCAACAAATAGGGCTCCGTACTGCGTAGCATCTACGTACTGAACCGACGCGGTGGATGAGTTGTTCGTAGCCATTCTTGTATCGAGCTGATCTAGCACTGTCGCCGGGCGTTTAGCGTGTGAGCCACAGTGGCACGGGCCGTCCGGCGTCCTGGGGCCGTCAGCTGCTGACCCAGGCAAGACGGACTGCCCGGGATTGGAGCTGGCCCCGCTGTGCATGGATGGGCTTTATGCCCAGGGCTGCGATCGGCGCACCCGTTTCCAGATCTTCGGGCCAGTCACCTGGAGACTGAAACCGATTAGGGTGGGAGCAGCAATAATAGGAGTCGAGAAGATGAGATGGCATGAATGTGCGTAGAGGCTTTCTTGGAAGGTTCGGGGGTCTTAGAAACACTCCAGTTAGAGACGAAAACGGATGAATGTTAGGGGCGGCCAGAAGAGCAGTTATAGGAAGGATAATGGCAAATAACGTCAGTAAATAAGACAAAGGCCTAAGAAGGATGAAAGGCGATGGAGGTGATTCTGATATGATATCTGGACCTGACTTTAGGTATATTACGACTATTTATAGGCGTCAGATGCTCTTGAAGAGCCTCCTTAAAGAGGGCTCCGGAGGCTCGAGCAGGCTTAGCCGACAGCCGATCTGCGTCCTCCGTCCTTGACATAGCTGTAGCTGAGTCGTCGAGTCTTACCCTTCCCTGCTCCTCCAACCTGTCACTCTCGAGTTCGGTCCATGCCGGGTGGTAGCAGTTTAACTAGGTAGGCAGGGATCTGGACCGGTGAAACACGACTACGTTCTCAGCACTCCGGAAATGGGAATTCGTCCGGATGGATGAAGGGTATGACTCGGCTGTGACTATGGCACGAATTACGGCTGAAAAACTGCGTGTGCGTACGATACAAACCTCGCCGTGCACTAAACAGACGGACGGGGAGGAACATCCAAGTGCTCTTGCCTGCTGCATCTGTCAGGGGTGATGGGTTTTCGACCAACGCGGAACGGCGTGTATGCAACTAAACCCTGCGCCCCTTGAGTGGTGGGTAGTTGCCCTCCAACGCGTCGTGGAACAAAAAGGTAAGTTCGCCACATACCGCGTAGGCAAAGCGGCGAGTGTAATCCACCGTGTAGTTAAAGCACATCTACCTGAGCTAGGACCATGAGGACTCACCGCAGCACACATGCGATAGAACGTTCCAGAACCGGGAAGTGAGATGCTGTTCGCTCCTACTTGTCGGAACGAGTCAATGTGGTCAGGCAACTGAAAGCTCATCCCGGGACACCCAGAACCGCTCAAACCATGCAGGGAGAACGCCACGCAGCCAAGCAAGAACGATTCGTCGTTAGTGCTCACACCCTTGCAACCCTCATGGAAGGTATATGGGTGTCAGCTGCAACACTAACCACCCGAAATATAACCTTGTGCAGAAAGACCTGACTAAGATTATGGTATACCGGCTGCTCGTATGGCCAAACGCTTGCTAATACCTCCCATTAAATTGTCATGTGGTAAGTGATACCAAGCTGCCAAGTGGCCACAGGAGACGCATTAGGATGTTTACATGTGATTCAACCTGCTGAACCTAACGTCGCGTAACTGCATCCTGTCCATCGGCGAGAACAGTAGCCGAGGGTATGGTGACGATGCCCCACGGCTCTTCTAGGTGGAGTTCGAGGGCGTTGCGGCTGAGCAGGGCCTGCCCCTGAGGCCATGCCTCCACTTTTACTCTTGGGTCGGCCTGGAGGTGAGAGGATGTAGCCTTAAGGTCAACGTTCTGCATATAGTCCTGCGAGAAGGTTACTAAGTTAACCCAGTCGCTATAGCCCTTAATTTCCTGCATATAATTGCCTATATGTTTAGCAATCCGCCTAATGCTGCAGAGATGCTATAGCAATAGGAAATCAAGTAATTTACATATATAAGGCCGAAGAAATGCTTAAGCAAGCCTCAGGAGGCAACTTCCTATATGGATTGAAAGACCAGGTTCACATTATAGCAAGTAGGCCCTAATTTAATTCCCTGGTTTAACTGCTAAATCAAACCTAGCTCTCTCCACACCTTGCCTCAGATTCTCTTTTCATTATTCTTACGCTAAACCCCCCATAATATGAACCGTCGCCTTATTCGCGCTATTTTTGTCTCTTGCACATGTCTCTATTGATCCTCACATGCCGACCTTAGAATGGGATTCGTTCGGTGTCGCTTATGGGTGTGTGGATGCATATTCTGTACCTGCACATCCTCTAGCGGGGCGTTTGGAGACGTATACTCCATGAGAATCATAAAAGGTGGTGGGGTATCCGGACATCAACGTCAAGTATGAAACAGGGCGGAAGGGATTGATATCAAAGGGGGTGTGTTAACAATACACAGCATAAGGTTCGTCGTGGCGGGTCGAATCGAGGAGCCAGATGTGGAGGATGAATTTCGGCACATGACATGAATCAGGGGCGGAGCCGCACCCAAGCTACCAGGCACGGGGTGATTGTTGGATGGCGCCGTCATTTTGACCGAGGTTGATGGCGCTGGCTGGACCAGGCACCGAGCCTTCTATCATTTCTAGCGCCGATCCCTGCGCGACAAGTTGACTCGCGTAGCCCCAAACTCCAAGCGTTAGCTGCGCCAGAATTCGCGTGCACGGTCGTCAGCTTGGAGGAGAATTTGCGGGATGTGGGAAACTCCATCCAGACTTCTCCATATCGCACGCCCCTCTACCATATACAAGCTACGTCTTATCCGCCAGTTGGGCCGCATTGAGCCACACTTCTGCCATCTGAGTCCATAACGCCTCTTCGCTCTGCCTCTTTCTTAGTCTCTTATCCCTTTACCCCGTGATGCGGAGCCTCGGGGATCGGGGACCAGGCTTCGTGACTTGCGGCGCAACGAGCCACTAACTGCTTCAGGAAGAGCCTGGACCATGTCTACAGACTGGAGCATCGACCCGAACATATAAGTTACGCAAACCATTGATAGCAAAATTATACGGATACAACAACATCGCGCTGTGGTCAAGATACGTTTTGGTCGGTGCTATTTATTGCTCGTTCACCCACGCCGCTCCCACGCCTATCGACATATAAGCCCGTTATTCTCCCCGCCAATCTCGCTCGATGTCGCCCATCACCGACCAACGACGACTCCGGAGCGAACTCGCGCGAGTTTGCAACACCTACCACAGTGAATAAATGATTCTTGGCGTCAGGGCCCCATGTTCTTCAACAATAATGGCCAATCCCCCTTCGTCCAACGCGGCCGTCGGCAGCACGCCCTCCACCTCCAACAATTCTGGTAAGCAATTCTGCTGTTGCTGGTACTGCTCCTTATGGCTCCTGACATTGCGTACTGACCATTCTAGCATCCACAATCACTGCCAACACCAAGGCTTACAAGCCTCGCCCGCACGTTTGTGGCACCTGCAAACGCTCCTTCGCCCGATTGTACAATCTCAAGCGACACAAGCGCTCCCACACCAAGGAGAAACCCTTCGAGTGTCCCGAATGCGCACGATGCTTCACCCGTGGCGATATGCTACTGCGTCACAAACAGATGCTGCACCAGACTTTAACCCCATCGTCGCATCTCCAAAATTGTCGCGAGTCTGCTAGTAGCGTCGTCCCTGACCATAGCCGAGCTCGTAAGAATAGCATCGCAGGACCTAATCCAGCTGTATCCAATGTGTTGGATACTTCTATAAGGCTGCTGGTAAATACTATCGTCTATATTGATGGTAATATGATGCAGATGATTGCTACTGCGAATGCCCCTCTCACACGAGACATCCCCCCTACCCATACCCATAGCCGATACCCCAGTCTGGAGGGTTTGCCGGTCCACGGCTTGGATTATGACTTTAGTGGTCAGTCAGCAGCCTTGGGGCAGCGAGGGATGCAGCACGGGCTGGTCAAGCCGAGGACGCGCACCTTGGGCGGCCTCGAGCCAAGCACCAGCTTGCAGACAGCGCCATCAATGGCCACCTTCAATGCCGAATTCGACTTTGAGGGCCGCCTCGTTGAGCCGGACTCAACAATAAACCTCAATGTCCCCCAAGACAATAATTCACCGCGATCTATAGCCTTAGAACAACCCTCACCATTTGCGCCTTCCTGGAACGAGATGCCCTTAAGCCAAACCCTCGATAATAGTTTTGAACGGTTAACTGGATTTGGGCATCAGAGGGCCTTTCTCATAAACGAAGACGTGGTGGATAGATCTAGTCCGTCCGCCATCAGTACAACGAGCCAGAGCGGGATAAGCGACGTTTTATTGGATGGTTCAAACCACCCTGTACCGGCTGGGATGAGTACCATATGGTAACCCTCAGTAATGGGCCCTCCACGGGTGCCCAATCTATTTGCGATAGATCTAAATAGTTCGGTCTTCCCAGATCTCTTAAATGCCCTTCATCACCTCAGCCAGCTTCTCAACAGATCAATGACCCTTCTAGAGAATGAAAGTCAAGCAATTTTCTCCCATCACTTTCAGCACGACATTTACCCCTTCACTCTTCTCGTTACCATTTTTTTCAACATGCCATTTCCCTTCAGATTGCTTCAGATTGCTTTGTGATCTCCTCGAGAGACTCGAGAGAAACTCCAAGAGGTCATCGAGCATCGACAGGATCCAGGAACGTGACACGCTTACCATCCATGGCTGGTTCAACAAACACAATGCCATCATTCCACGGCGAGGTCCAGAAGTCGTTGCATTCTGTCATGTCTCTTTCCCGAACGCAGACCAGACAGGGTCTCCAGCCTGCAAGAACGACAACTGGAAGGGATTATACAACGCGCACAGTGTCTTGGATCATCCCCCAGGAGCGTCAGGCTTACGGAGGAGGATGTGAGAAGCTGGGGGAGTCGTACAACAAGGAAACACGGCATTTTGCCCTTGTCATCTCTTTGGTAAACTCCTCCGCCATCTTCTCTTCAGCCTCGTTCCATGCCAACAGGAGAAACCTCTCATATTAATCACCCGTAATTTTGCATGCCCGCTTGAAGCTTAGATTCATCTTCCTCCTCCTGAGGAATACCAAAATGACGACGTAACTTTTCATCCACCTTGTCAACAAGTCGTCCTGTTACTTATCAGACTCTACAGTCTTCTCTAACCCAACCCAAGGGCGTTCCCGTATGTTTCTCGAAGCTTCGTCCATAGTCGTTAAACGTTTTTTCGGAAGGCCCTTCATAGCCCACTTAGAATGTTAGCTCGGTGACCTCAACCTCCACTTGATGATTCTTACGATATGCAAAGAGTTCCTTTGACATGTCCGCTGAAATGAGGGCTGCTGGTATCAATGCATAACCCAATTCGGCAACAATAGCGCTATGAATCGCAATATCAGCATCCATTATTGAGTGTAGGAGTGATGTGGTTTAATTCTTACGAAAGATATGCCGGACATTCTTATAGATGTTGGGTAGGTGGGTTTCTAATAAGCGAAAGACCCGATCCAACCAATGGAGTAACGCATGCCACGTTGTTAGCAGTGTGGTAATTGTGTTCGTGCAGGTCGGAGCCTAGCCACATTGACGCGCTGGGTGTCGATCTTACGTGTTTGGTAGTTATCTCCGAGCCAATAACCAGATGAACCAACCAGAAGCTGAGAGTGTCGTCCCGGCCATCCCATTCTCAACGATAATATACTATGTACGGTACTCCGTAGTACGGCTGTGATCAGCCCCCTGGTACTCCAGTCTTCGCGTAATGTATCAGTGGTCCAGCAGCTAGCTCGCTTTCTTTCCTAATGAGGATCTGTTCAGTCACAATAGCTACTCTAGGACGAATGTTTTCAGGAAGGTTCATTGTGCTGCGATATTCGAGCCATGCCGCTAAGTGATTTAGCAACCTATTGGTTAGAGGATGCCTCCTCAACTAACAATAATAGAACAAGCCTCATATACGATGAATAGCGAGACCAACTTTTGCTTTAATAGAAATCGAGGAATTTCCACCCAGCACTTCATTACGGTGCCAAACGCATCTTGCCCCTCTGGCCAATGGGCAGACGAGATCCAGATCCATACGCTCCCTGACGAAGACCTCCCGACCGGGTACGAACCGATAGTGGAGCGGATGCAGCGGCATGGGCCACCCCGCGACCCAGAGTCAGCTGTGAATGCTGGCCGGCCGCTCCAGGTCGAGCTATCTGCCTATCGGGTCCTTGCTACAGGACTTAGTAGGGTGAGAAAAGGTCGATTGTGGGGGCGATGCAGCGATTACTTGAAAGGGCGAGCACAATGCACCCGTACGCGGTTCGGGGTCAGCAAACTCAGGGTCACTCTGGGGAACCTGGCGATCCAGACACGATCGCCGTCTACTTTGCGCCCAGGCGACGCCTCAGACCGAGCCTACAGCAAAGAAGCCCAGATCATTTTCGGTTTCATGCTGCAGAGTGGTATAATTAACTTGCGATTGAGGATATGAAACGTCAGGTCCTACTGTGGAAACCATCCGAAACACCACCAGCTTATACCTATAGCCGTGTCGTTTCGCACATCGACTAGCCTTCGTTGATGTGTCGGGGTTGACTTGTTGCCTTCTGTAAATACCGCTGGCTTCTTGTTGAAGTCTGCAAACCAGCTCAGCACATCGTCCTGCTTCGCGTCTTCGGGCTATCCGCTCTAGCCGTTATCAAAGAGTGGGTTGCTACCTTCCCAGCAGTGTTTGAAGAATGCGTCGGTTGACAGCCCTGCGGATCCATATGTCAACATATATTCCATCATACGATTTTCCCAGGGTCTGCATACACTCGCCCATGTCGTCGCGCCAAATCCGTACCGTCTTGTTATCAGAGGCCGAGGCCACGAGCGCCGAGTCGTGCGAGAAGGCGATCGAGCTTACCCAGTGGCTATGGTTCTCGTGGGTCTGTAAATATTAGCCCTATATTGAAGCACGGATGCATTGCGAGTTACATAAAGTTATTTAGCAGAAGCCGCGGTCTTATTATCACGTCTTATTTTAGAACTGATTGAAACGGTTGCTGAAAGCGAGGGTGTTTATATGCTGACAGGATCGTGAAATTAAGGTTCACAAACCTACTCCATGCATCAGCAATTATGATATTGAGAATGAGGGTAAGAAAATAGTTTATTACCTAAACTGATGTTGATATTTATTCAATCTACTCTGGCGCGGCCTTGATGGTAATACTGACTGGGGCGGGAGTTTGAATTGGCCTGTTATCGTCCTCGTCGTCGCTGTCGTCGGCACGCGGCAAAGCGGAAAGATCCTCGATGTGCAAAGTATCCTTGAGCTGCTTAACGGTGGGCACGGTGATAACGGAGTCGTTTCCCAATAGAGGTATGTTGCTATACAGCTCCTTCTTCGTACTAAAATCGACGCTGTCGACCTGTGGATTGTGGCTATTGAGTATCTTAAATATAGCCTTAGGGCTTAGGAGACATTTGAGCACGTCAGATTCATCAAGAGACGTCAGGTCATTGATATCGTTCTCTTTTGTAGCAAAGTGGTCGATTTCGGTGTACCCACTGACGGCGGCTTGACTCTGGTGCTTGGTCATGAGCACGGAAGAGATTTGGAACTGGGTGCCCTGCCCTTTGACGACTTCCGCTTGTTGTTGCTGGCACTGCTTTTGGAGCAGCTTCTTTGCCGCCCCAGCCATCTCGTTCCCTCGCTTTCTTGGAACTTCTTGATTGAAGCTATCTTGGTGGGCTGCATGATAGACCCCAACAAGAAGAGGTTGATGATAGGATACACATCCTTACTCGGATCGGCCGTACTTTGATTCAAGAGACGTATGTAATGTCCCATTGACCTTTCGTAGATGAAACGAATGGAGTTGAGGGATTTGGGCTTTTTTTGGGCTGTGAAGATAGCCGAGCCGTGGTACTGGATCAGGCGTTCGGCGTTCAAGTCCCGCTGGTGCCACCCATGCCAATATGGAAGCATCTTCTCTCGAACGGGACCTAGAAGCTTAACATGCTTCTCATCTTCAGTTTCCCCCTTTGCGAAGTTTTCCTCGTTATTGAGCCATTTCTGGATCCCCAACTCAGTTTCTAGTATAGATGTGCCAGCTACAAGCTGAACAGCCCCCTTCCAGCTATCAGTACCCCACAGGTCCTTTAGGGATTTGAGACAATTTCTGGAATTCTCTGAGAGGCTCTTGCTCTTTGTATTAGGGTAGCTCGTAAAGTAGAAGGTCATGTTGCAATCAGGAGCTTTTCCCAGCTGCAGGCAGATCAGTGCGATTAATTGGATCGCATTCCTAGTGTCTGAGTCCAGCTAGTACCGGTAGTTGCTATCAATCCATATATCGAAATGCCGCTCCTTGAAGACGCTGAAAGCACCCGGGATCCCGCATATTTTCAGACAGTCTGCTTGTCGCATAATTTGGAGCAGAGCGTCGACCGAAGCTATAGACTCATACTGCGGTGCATCATCATCTTGAGTGACGATCTGTATGCTGGGTTGATGGGTAATGCCCTGGGGTGGTGTCTCTTTATCCTTGTCATAAAGGGCTGTAGAACTGAAGTCGGGAAGAGGAACGCGGGCGTTCGGTGTCGGGCCTTGGTTGGACTCTTGCCGCATAATTGGCCCATCTCTGAGAGGTTGAAGTGGAAAAATGGGGTGGGAAAGTAAAGTGTGCTGACGAAAATGAGCAAAGTGGATACGAGTCACGGAAGGAAACGTAGCTTACGATGTGAGCGGAATGAATAGGAGGAACATATGGAGAAGGGAAAAATGCGCTGGAGATGGTAGTACTTTATATGAGGCTCTCAGGTATTCGGTAATATATGGTGGGTGGGGGAACAAAGTTCTGCCTGATTTCAAGCCATGCACAAGGCGCACTTTTGCAACTCAACACAACATGGTGTAGCAACAACGCCGCGTTCTTGTTGCAATTCCTGACTCAAGGCCTGCTATTGGACAACACGATGCACTGAGGTGAGTAACCCCGCCTAGGCGAACCAGCTGTATACGCTTAATCCTTCCTCTTGGCGCGGCAATACATCGCGCTCATCCCTGCGCAATTATCTGCCGAACCTGTTGACAAAAGTCCTAAAGCAGATTTCTTAGTCATAAAATCATCTACGGTGTTTCCTCCTGGCATTCCGTATCGCCACGCTCAGTCATCCTGAGGGGTTGGTCTTCAAATTTCTGTTTCTTGACCTTGGCCACTTCTTGACCTTTTTCGCCATTTGACCTGACCCACTTCATAAATTTAGCTATACTTATATACCTCAGCTTTCCATTTATTACTAAGCCGTAGATCATTCTGTAAAGGAGTAAGAAGTACGAAGAAAGAAGTTAAAAAACAAGGCCTGTCAATAGCTATTATGGATGCGTGAGCTCTGTTATTTATGCTGGTTTGTCTCGACCTAACTATTTGATAGGTCAGACAAATTATCCCAGTTCAGTTTAGAAAGAGCGAGAAAGAAGAAGAAACTAGATGGCGTAATAGAGGAAGATACCAGAGGAGCGGATGCGAAATTGAATAGGGTTAATTGAACTGACACCAGGATTGAACTGTACTCTACTACAATGATCTAAGAATAATCTCAAACTCCAAAATTCTTGAAGAATCTCGTTCCATCCAAACATAATCCTTTGCCTGCAGCCATAAAAACCTCCTTGGAGTTCCAAAGCCTATGCCGATTTGGAGACTCGAAAACGCTAAAATAGAACCTGCATTTCTGCGCCCCTGGTGCTTGATTAGCAATGAGCTTTAAGTAGAAGCCCGCCAGTGAAGGTTTGCCTCTATTCCGTGTATATAGGAAGTCGTTTCTAGCTGTCAACACTTGGCATCCCACAGCACAAGTAGTATTTTGGGGTTGTCCAGTCATATGCGCCTCAAGGAGAAGTGTGACTTCCTTCTCATCTGTGACTTGCGTTGGCCCTATGTTCTCTATGGTAGATGGCAAGGCCTGTAGAAACTCCAGAATACAGGTTTCTATAGTAACGAGGAAGCAGCTCTAGGGTAGGTTGGGTTGTCAGGGTAGTAACTGCATAGTCTGTATTGAGAAGCTTGAGGAAAGAAAAGATCTTCTTGACTCGCAGTCAAGATACTAAGACTAAATACATAACGTTCAGACATAGGAAAATCCTCTACATCTTAGTTAAGAAGTGTATCTCGCCAATTCCTTCCCCATCAGGTAACAATGCCTATTGAAACGCTGCACGCACTAACATGTGTTGAACACGTTTTGTGATGCGTTTCCTTTGCCCTTCCTAACCGCGTGGCACAGCCGTGTCTGTGCGAAGCTGTGATGTAGCGGCCTCAACAGCGCCACAATGCGTCACCTTGTTAGGTCACGTGGCCTTCCAATTCCTCCTTCTGGTCAACAGATCAGGTATAAAGTAGGTCTAGGCTAGTGATGTAATGCAAGTTGCATCAGACTTCTGTAAGAGTTAGGACCGAAGGAGCTGTGGTCTTATCAGATAAGAGGCCACGTGGCATAGGCTAGACTAGCTCTTCGGCGAGGGCTCGTTGAGCACTCGCCAAGTGAACGCTTACATACCACCCAATACCTGCCTTCAGATCTCTTGTGTGACACCTTGACAGACCAACACTTACAAAAAGCTATTAAGTATTATCATTAAAGATAATAGTTGCCACCTATTGCCACAGGCTTAGCAATGGGTGGCAACTGTCATCTTTAATGACAATATTTATCAGCCTTTTAAGCTGCTTCCATATTCAACAGGTTACCTCGGGACGAGGTAGGCCGCCTGCCCCACAATGCCAACGGGCAGTACGGACTTGGGCCCTACCGAGTCGTTACGAATCTGGCGAATGCTTTGTGCTAGGCCAGCCTCGAAAAGGTTGACGATCACCTGACTCCCCCGCAGACGGGCATCCATCGCCGTTCAATTAAGCGGAGCTGACCAAAATACTTCACTTCGTTGTGCACGAATTCAAGGCCTCGGTGGTGCGTAAATTCACGCATTAAGTGATGCGTGAATCTCGCCGAGCCGGTCCAATAGGCGCACTTCAAGAAGTAATAGACCAGCGTCAGGGGAGAAGTACTTTACTCTCTCAAAGCCCTTCAACATAAGTCTCATCTTGGTAGCAACTTCTTAAAGGTTCATTTTCATCAACAAACTGCCGATTTGTTTTTCATATCTCAAGGACTCTCTATCAAAATGCCTGGCCATGTTTCTATTCGTGTTTCTAATCTTAAAGCCTCAGTCCAATTCTATTTGGCAGCCCTGGGCCCGTTATCCTATAAAGAGACACGTTTCTCATCCGTAGTCGGACTTGGCTCGACTTCTTCCGATGATCCAATTCCCGACTTCTGGCTTCGCCAGCATACTCCTGGCCCGCAAAACGGCCACGCAGCTAAGCCAACGCCTGTACACGTTTCATTTTATGTCAGCGAGCGCAGGCTTGTAGACGAGTTTCATTCTGCAGGAATTCACGCTGGGGGATCGGACAATGGGCAGCCTGGAGAACGCCCTTGGTTCGAGGGATATTACGGTAAGGGCTCTGGAAGCTTGTGTACTCCGGGACCTACGCGCTGACATGAACCTAGCTGCCTACATTCTGGATTTGGACGGAAATAATATTGAAGCTGTGTGCTTTTCTAAGCAGACCGAACATTCGTAATGGTGTTCCTGAGCAGGACCAATGTTGAATCAGAGTAGCACTTTCAAGAATCTGAGACTTGGTCTGTTCTCAGTCTCCCCGAATTATCACCCGACCACATTTGAATCACCCATCACATTCCACTCGCCATCCCCGTCAACTCCCTTCTAGGCCCGTCACCATGTTGCATCACATGCCCTGCTTCAGCTCCGAATGTGAATGGCTGGACTGCTTGGATGCCAAATGAGAAATCCACAGGCTGGAACAAGCTTAAGCCCATCCTTGATCAACTTGAATCAGTCTGAGTAACCTTCTGCATGATTATCCGGACTTCACTTTGGCCTCACTAAGCTTCGCCTTCATCCTGCTTCCCGTCGCTCAAGTCTCCATCAGACCTATAATCATCATGTTTGCTTTGGGGCACGACTCTTCCTTCCATTAAGGCTTTGGTCAGCGCCGTGGTGGCTTGCACGCCAGGAAAGTGCTTGTCAAAGTAAACGGTAAAGACATCACTAGTGACCTCTGACAGAACTGCTAAGAACTGCAACTCTCTTACTCAAGCCTGGCAAGACCAAGCATGTGGTTCCAACTGATATCCTCTCCCACGTGGGCGGCAAGTCGACTGGCGGAGCGACCAAGACCGCACCAGCCGACGGGTTCTCCCACCAGGACCTCAAAGTTTTCATGACGCGCAAGACATCGGTTGCTGTGGGGTCAGCCTGATAAAACGAAAAGGTTGCAGGTGATGTTGAAAAGTCTAAGTTACGTGTGTCTGTGAGGAGCACAGCTCATTACATAGTATCCGCATCTCTGCCACCAGCAGATCGGACCATCTTAGTCATACCGTCTCAACACAGCCACCAGATATGTAGGGGGTGTAACGGAAACAAGCAACCCAGATGACAGTAAGGACTCAGGTCTGTCAACCGGGGCTATTGTCGGTATTGGAGTTAGTGGTGCTGCCGTGGTCGTCCTAGGACTCGCCGCTGCATGGTGCCTCCTCCTCCTCCTCCGCGGCTGCGGTTCAACCATCGCATCGCAGCAGCCGATGAGCCAGTCCTACGATTGCCACCTGGCTCAGACCAGCTCCCACTTCTCACGAGGCCCTTGGAGTCCTGGATCCTCCCACGTCAACACGGCAAGGCCGCCGCTTTTCCACTCCGACACCCCCAGGCCATCTAGTCCAACATTCAGCAGGCTCCGCCGGTTGAACTGCCCACCTAGAGAAATTACACGCCGCATATGTCGCCATACCGTGAGCCATCAGGCTCCGCAGAATGCGCGTGCGCGGTCCTCTATGTGCTTGATTCGCTCCAGATCAACTAGTTCCACCGGATAAGGCTTATACCGGTCGTTGTGACGCTCAGATAGTGTATTTCTTGTATGGCTTGGAGCCGATAAGGTCGGGGCAAGGAGATGTAGGTGTGCAGCTCTATCTTGAAGAGAGCAGATACTTCGGCATCGCTATTCAGGCGGCTCGTTCGGTCTCTTTACACGACGAGATTTGAAGATTCCGCGGAACTTAGCTGCTAATCGTCCTGGCGCTTTCGGTCCGCCCGTTGACTTAGTTTCTTTGCTCTCTTTGTTCGTGCTCATCTCTGGTCCTGTTAGGCCGCCTTTAGCAATTAATGGAAAGTGGTGACTTGTGTTACCTTCGATGCGTTGTAAGGATTCCATGTTGCGCATGACCATCGATGATTTAGGATGGTTGGGTCCCAGAGCGGTTTGGAAACCATGTAGGGCGCGCCCATACATCTCCTCTGCCTCCTTGACCTTGCCTTGGGCCTTGTAGAGGCTCCCTAAGTTATTGACCGTGTCGAGAGTCGATGTGTGATGAGGTCCAAGCGCCTTCTCCTTGCCTTCTAGCGCCCGCTCATACATCTCCTCTGCCTCCTTGAACTTGCCTCGGGCCTTATAGCGGTTCCCTAAGTTATTGACTGTTATAAGAGTCGATGTGTGATCAGGTCCAAGAGCCTTCTCATAGCCTTCTAGCGCCTGCTTATACATCTCCTCTGCCTCCTTGAACTTGCCTTGGTCCGAGTAGAGGGTCCCTAAGTTATTAACCGTGTCGAGAGTCGATGTGTGATGAGGTCCAAGCGCCTTCTCCTTGCCTTCTAGCGCCCGCTCATGCATCTCCTCTGCCTCCTTGAACTTGCCTTGGTCTGAGTAGAGCATCCCGAGCATATGTAACGAGCCCATCACCAGTTCATCACTAATATACCAAACAACCACGTCCGAGAGTGCCTCTCGCATCCATTCTGCGCACCTCTCCGCGTGCGGGAGAAGTCTCTGCTGGAAGACCCAATACTCCTTCGAATCACGCGTCGGCACCGAGGAACCGACCACCACGAGCGCCAGCCTTGCCGACTCGTGTTTCTGCTGGTCGCCATCCAAGAACGACGCCCACTTGTGCACCACCGGGTGCATGGAGTAGCTGCCTGTCGATCCTTCCTGGGTTTCGACCATCGAGTACCGGAGTAGCAGGCCGATAGAGTCCAGGAATCGCACTTTATTGCGAGTCATCTCCCTAAGCCAATCGGGCCACCCGTCTGCCCCTTCCGCCACTGCCGCTGCTCTAAGTAGACCGTGCCACAGCTGCTTGTTGTCGAGAAAGGCCCAGAGTCGCAACAGACTAGCAGCGTCGGTGCTCTTGCTCTCAATCTCCTTGAACGAAACCATCCACGTTGTTGCAATGCTTCCCTGCTCATAATCTAGAAGTGGACGGCTCGATGCATCGCGGGATCCCATCAGCTCGTCCCACTGGTGTTTGTAGATCTGCACGTACGTCGTTACGTCGACCCCCTTTTCCCGGAGGTACGAGGCGGCTTGCGCCAGCGCCAGGGGTAGACCATCTAGCAGCTCGAGGAGCTGATCACAGTCTGAGTCTGTTACGAGGTAAGGTTACATTACATTATAGTTAGTATGCGAGGCCACCAAGACTCACCGAGTTCGCCGCCATACCATTTCGCAAAAATAGTCCTGCTGAGACTTAGATCAACCTTGGCCAACCGCCTGGCCTCGCCTAGTTGTGCAAGGCGCGAAAGCCGCGTCGTGGCCAGTATTGCCCCGTGATCGCCGGGCAGGTAGCGTCTCAGATCGTATGCGCCTATCACGCCGCCTTGCTCGTGGTCTTGGTCGACATTGTCAAAGATCAACAGCCAGTCGCCGTTGTCAGGCCGCGCAAGCCACTCCATGACGCTCGCAACGGCGGTATCGAGATCGTCCTTATTGTGAGTCTCGGACTGATTCCGGCCTGCGCTGGGAATTTGTCCTTTGGGAATCCGGTTGATGCAGCCGGCAATGCTCCCTCTGAGACGGTCCTCCGACCTGCCGTCGAGCCAGAAGACCGAGCTAAACGTAGCCTGGTGGCGCCGGGCGAAATCGATAGCTAGCTGCGTCTTTCCAACGCCGCCGAGTCCGTGCAGCACGAAGACCTTCCTCGTCTGTCGGGAATGCGATCGGCGGGGGAGGAGGTATCTCTCCAGATCGGCGGTGTCAGACGGCCTTTCGACGAAGTTGCTCGACGCGGGGACACCGTCCAGGCTAAAGGGTGTCTTGTAGGAGCCGAAGTCTTGCGACGATGGATTAGCGACGCCACGATGGGGGGTGGGAACGTAATATAGGAACGTGCAGGAACTAGAATTAACTAACATTGCTTTCTCGCAAGGCTGTTTGCGCATGCCTTCATCTGTCTAAACACGTCCTGCGACGCGACATACCGGCTGGTTGCCGCCGCAATCTCGCTGTGCTTCCTCGACTCTTCCAGTCCAACATTCTCGAGACCACGGATAACGTTGAAGCGGTAATACCGGCCTTCATCGTCGAGGCTGGATTTGTCGCGACGAAACTGCTCCGCCGTCGTCTCTGTTTCTGTCGCAAGCTTCTTTAGGGTAGCTCCGATGCCTAGGACATCATCACGCACGGGCCTTATGGCGGGTACGCCCGTCCCGATCGACACCAGGCACCGAAGACTGCCCCGCAGCTGGTCGCCCCAGACATCTTGAGCCTGGTTCCAAAGCGCGTACACGGGATTGTTCGCCCCCAGGGCACCGTCGACGAACTGCTCTTGAAAGGGCCCGATTGCGATTGGATCGAAGAAGGTAGTCGCGGCAGATGTAGCGCGACAGGCTTGCCATATCTTGGTGGAGTCATAGAGGTGAGCCAATCCGCGGGGACGGTAGCTCGTTAGGCACACTGTGTCGCCAGTGTCTTTACTCGTCGCGCATACGAAGCTTATCGGTTAGCCGTGCCGCAAGGAAATGAGTGAGTTAGAAACTTACACTTTGCAAGCTGTATTGGGGGGATCTTTAAGAAGCGCGTCTTCGCCATGGCCGTTGTCCACCAGGATTTGTTTGACTGCCTGCTCCAGCACCGCAGTATCGAATCTGCCCTGGAACTGGCCGTTAATCTTGACCCTGTGGCTCTTCTTTTCGAACACCTTGTCGGACAAGGACGTGTAGGCAGTGATGCATTCGTCAATCGTCATTCTCAGGCGCCCCAGCATGATAGCGATTAGGCCGCCGGTGCTAGTGCCGCCGATCATATCGAAGTAGTCGCATGGCTTGGGCGGGGAGTCAGGGTCGATGGTAGACATGAGATTTTGTAGAATCATCAGCGAGGACAGGCCGCGAACTCCGCCGCCGTCAAGGGCAAGTAGGCGAATGTCATTGTCGGGCATGGTGCTACGGAGAGCCGTGCTGGGAGAGGTTTGCAAGAGGGAAGCAACAGGATCAGGCTATCAGCGAACTTGGGCGGCTATGGATGAAGCGACCTTCTGCTCCTATGTGGCGCATGCTAGAGCGGCTAGCACAGCGGTACGCGGGGGTCCATGGATTGATTCGGAGGACTTTCAGGCAGGAGGTAAATGCTAAGTTCCTAGCTAATCTTGGTAATAAATATGTCGAGACAGAAAGGCAAAAAGGCAGAAATGTAGAAATCATATCTGCCATCCTCGTTGTTTTCCGAAAGTGTAACAGGCGGGTCATCAGCATTGGCATACGCACGCAGTCCTAGCCCTCTAGCCTGAGAGTGGGGATGGGAACCGTGAGAGACCCAGCCAAGTTCTGCCTAGTTCTGAGTGGATATCAGCCACGTGACCGAGTAAGCCTCATCCCTTTGACCGTGGTAAGACTACACTTGAGCTAGTGACAGGGGGTCTGACCAATAAAAATGATACAAATGAAAGGTACTTCTGCCCCCACCTATTTTAGGTGGTGATAGAAGTCCCAGCAATTTCCCTTGTTACAAAGAGCTACATCACACTCCTTACATCGCCAACGTGACTGCTTAGGGCGTCTGTTGCTGCCGCTGTCTGCTTCTAACGGCCGCGGCCGGGGCTCGCCTAGCCGTACACGCTTACAAGCAAGGCATGCTGTTGGATTCTTACTTCGGACCCAATTGTGCTGTGAGACAGGCGTAAATTCGTCTCCCGGTCGAAACCGCTGCCATGACTGACTTGTTGGTGGGTACGTTGCGATGAGATCCCTTACAAGGCGCTTCCGCCAGTGCTTCTGGTCCGGCTCCGGCTTCCACTGTGGCTGCCCTCGTAGCTGTAAAAGGAAGCTATTCACAAGGGCTATTTCTAATAGGAAGTCCCAAGCAAGAGCCTTCCAGCCGCCGCTACACACACGGCGGTTAGGGCCCCAATAAGACCGCAGCTGGTCACCGCGGTCTACAGCGTTCATCTCGAGGTTGTAGGCGGCAGCGATAGACGGGATACGAAGCAGCTTGACGTGGTCATCACCAAAGAAACGCTGTATTGGCCGTGACTTCATTTCATCCCCTGTCGGCCTCTTTCTCTTGCAGTCAGTGCGTTCATCGCCCCGGAACACAGTTGACAGGAATAGCGCGAGAGCGTTGTCTTTCCATGCGATCTGATTGACCTAGTAGAAGACAAATTAGTAAGGGAAATACAGCTAATTGTGTCTTAGTGACTGACCTTGTTATCTACTGAAGGGATAGCTTCGAGGGCGTTGAATTTGAGGCTGCCGTCAGCCATGTTATCCTTCTCTTTTAGCTTGACGAGGGACTCGTGTAAGCCGGCGTTACGGCGGGCTGTGCCTGTGGCCCCGTGACCTAGCTGACGGAGCCGGAGAAAGAGAGCTTTAGAAGAGAATAGGTTATCGAGAAATACGTGGTATGTGGAAGCCGGCAGCAGATTTACTAGGGCAACAACCACAGCTTGAGTCTGGTTTAGATAGATCGTCTTCCTCTCTTGGAATCGCTTCCGGCTCCGCCGTAGCTGTGTCCCTTGCCGCGGCCGTTGAGCCGGCCGGTGCCAAATCCACCGCAGGAAATAGCCTTGTTGTGCTACAGCCCACACTTTGAAGCCCTTGGGAATAGGTTTATTAGGGACAGTTGTTGTATCATGAGACCGGCCGAGGAAGCGGACCATACACTCATCTACAGCGATAGATGTGCCTAGCCGGAAGAAATGAGTAGACATTTGCTGTATGTGGTCAGACCAGGCGTTGACCCGGCTGTAGGTCCTGCCGTAGAAGGTCATATCGGGGCCCTGGTCAATGGTTGTGAAGTTAAAGATACGAAGATGCCGTGATAGTTGTGTAAAGCGGTCACAACTCATATACTTAGTTATAGGGTGTGAGGTCTCTATTTCCTGCGGCTCAGAAACCTTCCAATAGTCCTCAATCTCTGGTTCTATATGAATTTGCATATAGATTAAGATTGCAAGCCATATAAAGAATTCAGCAACAGATATCGGCTTCCAAGTTAACAGCCGCGACCGCGGCTTCAATCTGCGGCTGCCGGCTTCGTGCTGCTGTAACAAGTAACTGACCCAGCTATTCGTGTAGCTAACCCGGCTTTCTACTAGAGAAATAGGTAGGAATTCCTGGAATAGCAACAGCGGCTGCTGTGGCAGAGCCTCTATCACAGGGGTCTCGCTTGGAAGGTCCATCGGCTCGAAGTTGTAACCGCGATCCGGAACCGGATCTTCAATTGGCCGGCACGTATTATCAGCCTGTTGCTCGCGGCGGCTGCCGTAGTCAACGC
>VYKG01000671.1:0-19972 GCA_011426275.1 Dactylonectria torresensis
AACGTCACCAAAAATTTTCCAAATTGGACTCAGGCCCTCTGTGTAGGTGTTACCCGTTCGGGTTAGCGTGCTTTGGTAAGCGCGCATAGCCGCCACCGGAACAGTGTGGCCTGAGGCACTGAGGTAACTTCCTTCCTCGCTTCCTTCCCCGCTTCCTTCCTCACTTCCTTCCTCACTTCCTTCCTCACTTCCTCCCCCACTTCCCGTTTTAGTTTCTGGCGCGTGATTTCAAGGACCTTCTTCCTCCGTTTCCCCTCTCCACTTCTCCCTTGATTTCTGGCCCGCAAGGCCGAGGCCATCTGTCATCAGGCATCGCTAGGCCGTCATGCATCATTCTCGGGCCAACGATCTCGCAATTATTTCCCAGCTTTTGCATGAAGCATCAGGTTTGGGCGCCCAAAGCTCGTTGCTTGACTCTACATATAGACTGACAAGAACTTTCTCCTCTCAGAGCGTGTCCATACCCGTTGTTTCAAACGTCGCGCCTGACGGAAGAGCAATAACGAACCAAATCCTCGGTCGCAACATTCGCAAAACAATGAGCACCCTCCCACCAAACAGTACGGATACTGACATCATCGAAGAGGCCAAGAAAACGGTACAGAACGGTGGAAGATGGAAGCATGATCACAAGCTGACTGAGACCAAATCAGATACCAGCCTGCTCAACGATCGAATGGCAGCACTACAAGGACCTCGACGAAGATACTCCAGCGGAGGAGGTCAAGGCCGTGGTGATAGATGCGCGAACGAATTCACAAGATCATGTTCGAGTCTATCATAGCAAGGACGAAAATAGAAGAGCAGACGAGGTGATTGTCGCCGATGGAACGGGTTTTAAAATAGTCCTTTGGACATCCGGTTGGAGATTCATTTCCATGAAAGACCACCGAATAGGCAAGATATGTTAATATGCTTAACATAACCGGTTACTATTTCTTGCGATCTTCATGCCAGTTCCCTCCCGCACTTCAAACGTGCAAACCGGTTGCTTACTCGAAGAATTCGGAAAGATCAGTGTAACTTGAGCGTCAGAATCTGCCAGGGCAAGAATCGCGTCTCGAAGGCTAATACTGTAGACCGGCCCAAGTTTTACCTCTTTAGAGAATGGTGTTAGACAATATCAGAAGAGAAGATACGAACGTCGCATACCGTCAGCTATGTTTCCACTCCAGTATGTCCCGGGTTCTTTGAGATTGCGATTCGTTCCTGTTGCTACAGTCTCTTCCTGACGATGTTCGCTTTTCTCGTCGTCGACGGCAATTCTCTTCCTCGTGCGTTGGTCTGCGTGCAAACTTCCCTGTGGTTCCGCCTCTTCCCACGACCGCTTCAGCGTGCCTTTATCTATCGATAGTCAAACCCTGCCAAGACTTCGGTAATAGAGGTCATACTTTACCTGGTTTGAAAACGCTAGAATTTTCTGCTTGAATGATCTGGGATTGGGACTGAAATCGCGTTGGGAGTTGAACGTTGTTCCACCATGCCGCGAAGTAGGTTTCGTTGTCGGGCGATGAATTGAGAAAAGACTTGAAACCTAGGAGCGCCGTCATCGAATGCGAACAGCAAAACGCAATGCAAGCGTCAGCTCCAAGTTGTTCATGTATATAGGTCAAGAAGCGTTGACCGTTTGTGTGCCTGCTTTTCGCGGCGCCCCTGAGCCCTGGGCGATTCAGATCTTCCTGAATTAAATCCAGGTTTTGGCGCAGCAGCGTTGCCTGCTTCTCGTCGGCTGTGTCATGTTCTCGAAAAGTTTTGAGTACTTCCTCGACAGGTTCCAGGTGCGTAGAGAATTTTTGGGCTAAGGATTCTACCGCAGGAGATCCAACCGCAGTGAAGGGTGTGGTCTGTACTAATGTTGTAGGCTCCATAGGAAAATGCACTAACTATGAGCGAAGGGAAGTAAGAAGCGGGGAAGGATGGGAGGAAGGAAATAGGGAGGAAGAAAGCAGGGAGGAAGAAAGCAGGGAGGAAGGAAGGGGGAGGAAGGAAGGGGGAAGGGGGAGGGAGGGGAAGGAAGGGAGGGAAGTGAGGTGCGCTTCATGCAGACCCACACAGCCATCTCGGCAACCGACGGAGTTAGACCGCTCGGTTGGGACCCGGGCTTTTTTCAGCCGAGCTTCCTTCCTCGCTTCCTTCCTCGCTTCCTTCCTCGGGTTCCTCACTTCCTCCTCTGTTTCCTTCCTCCCTGCTTCCTTCCTCACATCCTTCCCCGCTTCCTTACTTCCTCACCTCTCTGTGCTTTTCCCTAAACCAACCAGTCATGTAGCTAGATAGAGTGAGGCTTACCCGTTTCCATCGAAGGAGGCCTGCCCTACGACCGCCACGAACATAGTTCATGTCTGTGTCCAACCCTCATTGATAATCAAACCTGACGCGCATGCACATGCGCGTACTTGAATGGAGACAAGGTGAGCACGAGCAAGGTCGCATGTCAGGGGCGTAGGATTTAGCCCCCATATCACGCAACTGTATTGCCTTGCACACTCTTTAGGCATGCGACACACCAACTTCTCATGCCAATCGCAAGTTCGATTGCATCATATCCAGCGAGAGAGAAGTTCGGATAAACAGGGCTGTTCGCATTTAACTGTGAAGAAACGTCGCATTGCCAGAGCGTGATACAGATAGATGTACTAACTGTCTTAGACATTAGTCAACCTGCACAGCCGGTAACTTAGTAGATAGTGTTCAATTATCCGGAACACCACATGAAGGAGCGAACGACGTGCAGGTCTTCACCCCCGTGTGGTTGCGACCTGCAACGTCAACTCCTCCCTTGGCAAGGTTGTCTCGTAGCCCCAAGCCTCACCGACCAGGCGGCCCCCCTAAATGAATCAACTGGTCAATGTTCACGGGGCTGTTTTCTTGATGAATTACTCACAGGGTGCGGACATATCCACTCTGTGCCGTAATAGGATGCACTTATGCGACCACTACTCTGACTAGCATGGCCAAGGGCAACCTACCTCCTTGTGTGCCAACGGCAAGATTAGTTCCGGTGATGGACCACTCCGCCGAATGCCCCTTGACTCCTACCTGCAGGGCTTCAATAGGGGGTGTTATCCCTGTTGGCGGTTCTACTTCATGCATGTGTTGTGACGGTGAGATCTAAATCAGCTAACAATCATCATGGATATAGCACACTACCCTAGGCTAAGTCGAGTGGTGTCAACAAATTGTTCCGTGGCAGCCCTGCGGCCACACTCAATGGGATACACAGCAATTGCAACTAGGCTGATGGCTTGACCGAGATAAACATGCAACCAATGTATAAATAACCGCCCTTTCTTACTCGTTCCCCGTAGGTGGCCAAGCTCATGTTCATTGTGCACAGCCTTATCGAGTTTATTCAATTGAAATGCCCAAGTCCAAAACAGACAACACTCCAAAGGAAGAAAAGACTCGAAAGGACAAGTCCGGCCACAAACGAAAGAGTACAAGGTCACATAAGAAACATGGTTCTAGCAGCAGGAAATCACGCCAAGGCGAGCTAGATGGAGCTGTCGAGCTCTATTGTGCTGTTTATACCCCTCGAAGTGGAAATCATTACCATTGGGCCTTTGTGATGTACCACTCAGATCTGGGGTGGTGCCTGTACGAAGTTGTTCAGCAGGTAGATGATGGTCCCTTTACGGCTGTGTTCCGTCAAACCGACCCACGGTCCTCAAGCAGATGTCTTCCACTTATTTACTTGGGCTCTATGCATGCAGACTATGCACGACAACTCCCTGCCGCGATCAATGGGATTACAGTTCCAGGAGAAGCGGCAATGTGGAATTGCCAGGACTATGTCCTAGAAATATGGGATGCCGTGCTGGGAATTGGCGCGATTGATGAAGTTATATGGGGGGCGGGCAGAGACAATATGATACCTTATTACGGGCCAATCCAGGATAACGATAACAACGAGGACGAGGGCGAGGATGAGGACGAGGAAGGGTCTGATGATGGCGAGGGTCAGACACGTCAGTATCAGTCAGCAGAGTTTGTTTACGACTCAGACTCAGACTGATGTGTTGGGGGATTTCTGTATTTCAGGGATATTGGACCGCGGTCAGGTTCATTTTGCTTCTGCTGGAAAGGGGTCATTGACGGTGGGCTGCCTTCAACAGGAAGTTCCACCTTGCTTTAGGACTATTGGCTCAACCCAATTAGTCAGTCTTTTGGATCTCGCAGCGAAGGTTTTGGGTACAGCAAGGTAGACTGTCCACTTGCATGTTAGTCTTTTTAGCCCAAGTTTGCGGCATCTTTTGGTGACTTGGTTGATCAGACAATACTGATAGTAGCCATAAGTCTTGTTTATTTTATTCCTGCTTGCCCTCCCCAGTCTCGACCTTCCTTGCTGTTGCAGACGCATCAACACTACAGTCATCACCAGTCCGCCTTTTTGGGTGGGTGGTTGGGTTTCCAGTCTCTCTTGCCCCGTCCCACTACTCACTGAGCGAAGCCCTGTGGTTTCCATAGGCTGCTCTAGGGTGTCATTGCTGCTATAATATCGGACATTTTCACAAATTGCTTGTAGGCCACGCAAGGTTCGCATAGCTCCAAACAGCTACAGGTCGACGAAGGATGGGACTGAAGTAAATTTTAAATTTGGCCTGTAAACCTTAGTCAACATTGGAGATCTGATTTCTGGAGTCGTGTTGTTACAGTAGTGTACAGTGTTCTCGGTGTCAGTTCTTCCTAACTGTTAACCATGATTTGATCCCATACTCTATCCACCAACCACTGGATAGGATACTGACGCAGGGATAGAGATGCTGGTAAGTACATATACCAGTCATTTCTATCTCTCGGTGTCAAGTTATTTGTCATCTTCACAGACTCCCAGTATTCTGGGTAGAAGCCACTTGCCTCCCAATCTATCACAGCAGCAACCTTACAGGTTTTATCATGACCCATATTCACTATGACGTTCGCCGGTCGAAGGTCCCCATGTGTGAAGACACACTTTGTCGAAGATGTCGGCATCAGGTCTCGCAATAACCTAATGTACACGGGTGATGCCATCTTAGATCCTGTGAAAATAAAATCCCGAAATGTCTCTTCGTCCCATATCGGGTTGGAATTAATGCGAATGTCCCGTCGTATATCCTTACAACCCTTCCCTTGGATATCGCCGAGTGGAGCGCCATCGGATAAGGGAAGTGACCGAAGTTCAGAAAAGAGTGCATCAAGCTGACTGCTAATGGCCGCTTTCTGGGTTTCATCCAACTGGGGCCATGCTTTTTCCAAATCGATTCCGGGAACAAAAGTCATGAAAAGGAAATCAAATCCACAAAACCGCAATAGGCCATGTGGCCTTGGGGCAGGAAAAGTAGGTAAATGCTCTTGAAGATGCGAAAGCGAGTGGTATTCGGTAATGGCCTCTGCGTGTGTGATCTTCACAGCAATAGTTGTGCTAATCTTCAAGACCATGGACGTAGCGCAGTTAGTTCCATAGAGAATATCGCTCTGGTGTAGTAGCTTGATCAGGGCTTCTGAGAGGTTGCTAGAGCGAAGGAGGTCTTGAACTTCGGCTGATAATTCGTAAATGACGGTGCAAGGATTCGTTGTGGCCAGTCTGGAACGTAGATCCTTGTTACCAATGGTTTCTGGAATTTGTTGGTTGGGACCTAGAATGACCGAATTAGCATGATGATCGATAATCAAAAGGAAAACTTACTCTGAGATTTGTACGACCGTAGTTGCTTTGAATATGTCGACGATAGGAGATCGATGAGGTCAGCTTCGGGATCCTTCCGCAAGGCAACCCCAAGCTTGCGATACATTGCCATGTTCCACTTCGCTGCCGTTGTTTGGTAGCCAACTTTGCGTACGCGGCTTTTTGAGGAGTGGTCAAGGGATGGGGTGAGGTTTTTGCTGGACATTTTGAGCGTATTCAGATTTGGCGATTTCTGTAATGAACGTAGGAGAGAGACGGTTTGACTAAAACCCCATGTGGCCATTTAAGCACTGGCAATCACCATTCTGCCGCGATACACCGCCTTGACAAGCGGCATGACAGATTGGGTGATCCGAGCGTTCCAGAACAGGAAAGGTGTTTGCCAGAGGCAGGAAACAGCCCGAATGTTCCAAGGCTAGCCCGAAGTCGTGTGCCAAGTGCATTACGATCAGCCGATACTGTGGGCGCCCCTAGTCCGGCCCCCATGTTGCTCGCTCCGCTCCCAAGGGCCAAAGGGGGATCAATGACTCGCAAAAGGTGCCCTTGATTCGCAAAGAAATAAAGATACCTCCCTAAAGGTTGTAGCGCCCACCAATTATTATGTACCTCCTTTTGAAGAATAATCCCACATTCTGCATGGATGACTATCACAACCCCACAACTGACATCACCAACTCCGTCAAACACTGACAGCAATACCACAACACCACAACACAATTATATCTATAACAATTCCAATTTCGCACCAATGTCTTCACAAAGCACATCATTCGAAAGCTCTGACTCAGGAGATGACGTTATCCAGTGCTGGACCAACCCAGACACCGGGAAGCATATCATTTCGCAATGCACCACCGAGAACCTCGAACAACGCGTTGTCGCTGGTGTCGAGCTCTTTCAAGCCGGATACTACAAGGGTCTCGCTGGCGCAGCTCGTGGCCTCAAAGCCACTTATTCGAAGTTATATTCTCGGCATGAGGGCGCTCATCCACGCAGCCTGAATGGCGGCAACCGCACCCTATTCTCACAGCAAGAAGAGAGTGCAATTGTGATTTGGGGGCATCGCCATGTCACTCATGGACATCACATACCAGATTCATGCCCTCCGTCAACATGCAAATTCGGTTCTACAAGCTAAAGGGCGGCCCCCAACTGCTTCCAAGAGGTGGGCAAGGCGTTTTATGAGGCGTTGGAAGCACAGCTTTCATAAGAAGAAGTCCACAACTCGAGATGCTAAGAGGAAGTCGATGGAAGACCGTGGACACGTTGAGAAGTGGTTCCACGCTTGGCATGACTATATGCCTCATGTCAAGCCGGACAACATATGGAATATAGGTGAGATCGGCTTCATGATTGGATATCTCCTGAAAGGGACTTTCCTGTGGACCTTTGGGGAGATTGAACAGCCTGTTCTTACTGATGCACATGACCTGATATCTATGACGGTTATTGAAGCTGTATCAGCAACAGGGAAGTCAATTGCGCCGTTCCAGATTATGCCTGGAATGCAGCTTCCAGTTAAGTGGTTCGATAACAACTTACATGGGGAAACGACCATCGCCACAAGCCCCAAAGGCTTCATTACTGATGTCATTTCTCTAGAATGGATTCAGCACTTCGAGGAGTTAACAAAACCTTCAAATCCCGAGGAAAAATGAGTCATTCTCCTCGATGGATGCGGAAGTCACTTCACAGAGCAATTCTCGGTATTCTGTCAACAACAGAATATCGACTTGTTCCCTTTTCCCTCCCATTTGACACATATTATGCAGCCTTTAGATATCGGAGTGTTCGGCCCCTACAAGCATTGGCAACAGCAAGTCTTATATCGGGAATCTTATATCGGGAAATTGGCGATGGTGCTACAGACTTTAACAAAGCTGACTTCTTATTTCACTTCCAAGAGATGAGAGACCGGACTTTTAAGGAGGCTACGATTCTCTCTGCTTGGAAAAGTGCGGCGTCTATCCCTTTAACCCGTCAGTTGTGCTGGATCAGATGAATGACCCGTTGTCATCTCTGGGCCAAGAAACAGCCGAGCAAGGCCTCCTTGGTTATATCACAGTTGGGGATACATCTGAGAGCGAGACAGACAGCCAGGATGACGATGGAAATGCCGCCGAAGACATGTCAGAGGATGAGAATGGGGAGGAGCTTCCAGCAGCACCAAAATCTCCTAACAGGATCAGCTGGAACGCTGCCAATACACCCCCTTCAATCTACGTATTATCCGAAATTTCTAGGAATATGTGGCCCTACGGATCGAGGCATCTATCGTCAGCGGCGTGCCACTGACACCGTTTGCGAGTCAGTGACCCCCCCTTGGGAGCGGAGCGAGCAACAGGGGGGGCGAACTAGAAGCGCCCACCAGTACCAGTGCTGTGGAAGAACTCGCCATGCTTTTACTGGTGCTGATCTACGTGCCGAAGCACAGGTAGTCGCTTCGTCGCGTTTGATCGTGGCGTCGGGGGAATGGTCCGCCATGGCAAAATGCGTCTTTCGCTCACCATCAGACGCGATCCAGCTCTCCATCATATAGCAATCCATTGCGAGTCTCCAAGCCCTTGACGACAAAAACTTTCATTATGTCCCAATCCGAGTCTCCTCCTAGCTCAGAGAACAATTCAAGGCGCCGGACCCGGAGGTCTAGCCCGGGCGATCAAGCACGTCCTCGAAAACGACAGCGACAGTGCCGACAAGCCGGGTTCGGCCCACCGCTACGTACGGATAGACCACAGTCAGCTCGCAGCGCCGCGAGTATCGGCCAGTACTACGGTATCGGCGACGAGGATGCGCTCGGAAATCTCTTCGCATCTTATCCACAGACGTTTACAAGCTTTCCGCGGCCTCATGGATCGCAGGGGCTCCATGAGCCACCATGGGATCTCCGTTTCGATCACGAGATAAACCTTCGAATGATTTCGTATCTAGACGAGCACGATCGCAGCGGGTAAGAATACCTATGTCAGGCCCTGAAACCGATCCACTGCCATCCTACCCTCCACCACAATCTGCCCCAAGGCCCCCAACTACAACGAGGGCCGAGTTTAAGTCTGCCTTGAAGTTAGTACGCGAGGTTATCGGAGAGGGGAAGAGCTGACTATAGAACTTACTCGGTCGTATGAACGGGTACGCCAATGGCGAGAGAGATGGGGTTGGTCACCACTCAGCTCAGGTGCCTACGAGTCCCCTCCGCCGTACTCTCCGCCTCAAGGGCTATCTACCTAATCTCCCCAAGCATCATCACCCCCACAAACAGTCAGGTCTTCCCCTTTCCAACAATCCTCGTCGCCTGCCCCAGACCCCATCCCAAACCCACCAATTCCAGGCGATGCAGCACCATCAGCCGAGGTTCTCTTTAACTGGGTGAATATCTTCGCAAAGGCTCATGGGTTTGGTATTGTTCGACGGAACGCCTACTCGTATGAAGGCCGGAAGATCAGATATTCATTCCAATGCGATCGATTCGGAGAACCTAGGCTTTCTGAAGGCTTAGGGATCCGACAACGTAAATCCCGGAAGTGTGGTTGTAAGTGGATGGTCGTTGCAGAGGCGTTAGAGGAAGGTAAGTGTCTTCTATGACAGCACTCAAACCCCGAACACAGCTAGCATAACTACGGGCGCAGCATTGGACCATCTGCCTATCCCTCCCATAGGCAGGTTCACTCGGCTATTAGGGCTACAGTTGAATTAACAAGCCGTAGGGTTGGAATCCGGGCTCGCGATGTACTGGCTGTCGTCCAGGAGCAACATCCCGAGTCTGTTTTTACAAAGAGGGACATCTACAACGCCAGATCTCTTATCAACTACGATAAGTTCAATGGGTATATATCTACAGCAGCACTTATCAAGCTCTTTGATAAGCGGGAGATTCCCTATCTCGTTAAGTAGGCAGACGATAACCCGGACCGTCTTATTGGCCTTGTCTGGACCTTTCCCTACTGTCTTCAGATGTGGAAGCGGTTCCCCGAGGTTATCAGTTTTGATAACACGTATAACAGCAACCGCTTCAAGCTCCCATTGTTCCAGGAAACAGGACAGACTTGCCTAGGGTCGGTCTTCAATGCCGCCTTCGGTTTGATCGATAACGAGAGACGGGAAGGGTTCCAGTTCCTTTCCGAAAGCATTCGGCAATTAGCAGAACAGCACTCGATCCGACAACCAGACATTATCGTCACCGACTTCGACGATTCGATGAAAGCTGCCTTGGACGATCAGTTCCCCGAGGTACAGCAGCAGCTCTGCATCCACCACATCAATTCCAACGTCCTGCTCAGGTCGAAGCAGAAGTGGGTTAAGGACCGCAGTCACGATAGCAGCAGCAGCAGTCTTGATAGCAGCGACGGGGAGGCACCTGCCCCACAGACACAGGCAGAGCTGAGCCCCAAAGACCGACAGTTCATCCACGCGCTAGCAGCCGATGCTATCCCTCATAGCTATCGAGGAGTTTTTATAATGTGGAAGCTTGTCATCTTCGCCGAGACTGAAGAGGCTCACGAGAAGGCGTGGGTAAACCTTTGTCGGGAGTTTGATGACCAGCGGGCTATCTTACGATATCTTCATGGAACCTACATGCCTGTCAGGGCTCAGTGGGCACTCTGCTTCATCCGCAAGTATCGCAACTTCGGCATCCGCGTTACCTCTGGCACAGAAGCAAGCAATAACAACGTCAAGAGCTACCTTCTCAATGGCATGAGCCACCTCTATCGGCTAGTAGAGGCAATACAGGATATGATGAAGGACCAAGAGCGGGACTTCGCCCATGCTAGCGCAGAGGACGAGGTACCAACTGCCCGCGAGTATCTCGGTTCGAGCTCGGAGTACCTAGGTGAACTGCGAACAACGATTTCGTCGAAAGGTCTCGGACTGATCACAAAGCAATATCGGCTAGCAAGGAAAGCGATGCCAACAGGGAAGAACCCGTTCCCTGATCCTCTCGGGGATTGCGGTGAGGACTGCTCAGTTTCGGCAGAGCTTGGTATCCCCTGTTGCCATAAGATCTACTCGAAGATAGGGTCCGGCACGTCTTTTACTAAGTGGGACGTTCATCCACGGTGGCGGCTACGAGAGTCAGCTTCTCGAGATCCATACCGACGGATCCTCGACCCCATGATCGCCACTGCTCTCTGTGGCAGGCCCAAGAATACTACACAGGCGGTTCCAGCGCGGCTAGCTATCGGGGCGAGCAGCCAGCTTAGTACCCAGCCCAATACCCCGCCAGCCAGTAAGCCAACCAGTCAGGCGATAGGGCGTAAGCGAGGTCGACCACCAGGGAGTCAGAACACGTCAATGCTTGCCAGGCTTGCAATAGAAGCGAGCCAACAGGCTAGCAGCCAGGCCAATCTCTCATCCCAGCGCCAGACACGCAGCCTATCATCTGTTCTAGGAACTGGAAGAGCCACAGGAGTGCGTGCCAGCGGACGAAAGACGCAACCCAGCATTCGGAGGCGAAGGGAGTCAATGGGAGCTGCTTGATAGCGACAGCGACGAAGAGGTTCTTCCTTCTATAGTAGTTAGAGAATAGACATGTAGATAGCTGCCTTTTAGGGCGCAATGGAGCTGATCTTATGCTATATTCAAAACTAGATCTTATTTTGACATCCTGCACAGACCTATTCTAGAGGGCTGGATTGACCTGGTTAGTTGGGTGCTGGAATAAGAGCCTGTCAAGAGAGCTAGCTTTACCGCCTTTGCGAGGATGTATCTGTGGATCGACGGAAATCTAGCGATTCATATGTCATAAAAGTCATGCCCGTGTAAGAGTCATGCCCGTGTATCAAAAATGTCATGCCCGTATATCAATTCCCTTTTGAAAACCACAGAGAAGCGGGGTTTGAAAGAATTGGCCGTGTCCGAGCTCGCGGGCTGTTGCGATGCGTAGAACTTTTGGATTTATTGTCTTGTACCTCTCCACCTAGGCCGAGTTGGGCCCCAACACTGTGTTTTCGCCACGTGAGGAAGACTGAGACTTATTCTCCGAATCGATCGAGTTCTATCGCAATTATGGGGTTTCTGGTACCGCTAGAAAGGCACTACCACGGTCGCTATTTCGTGAAGCCACTGGGTTTCTTGGCCTGCTGTCTCGAATCCAAAGGAGGCATATATATGCTGAGCTCGGATTGGGCGTTCCTAGCTTGCGTTGTGATACCCAGCTCATTAACAATGGGTCGACGGCAACCGTATTCATGGAGCTCACGGCATCGCAATAGGGAGAAATTGGTGAGTGGAACTGATGGTTGAATTAGAACAAACAATCAAGACCAGCCGGTTATTATTGAAGCATTGTGGAATTAAGAAAGCCGGTAAGCTAATGAAGAAGGCTTCGAAGATTGCGTAAGTAGAGTTGGGAACAGTAGCCTAGATCTAGCCCTGATTCTGCACTACCAGGGAATGGCAGTGCAAATATTTTCTCCCATATGTGACAACTCTTGTCTAAATTCAGTCTGGTGACCCAGGAGACGACGCCAGCGGTTACGACACCCGACAAATACGATTAGCCCCTGCTTTCTCAATTTCCTTCCCCCTTCTTGCCACATTTCCTAGCCACGGCATTGCTGTGAGTGGATTTACGGATTATTGTCAACTTCAGTAGCGTATTCGATACGAGGTCGGTGGTTGTTGGAACGAGGGTCGTTCCACTACTTGAGCATTCCAGCGGCTGGATCGCCCGCGGCCCACCTATTATGGGCGCGAGACCGATGAGTCAACAACCGGAAAGTGATACGTGCCGTATTGCACAGACAAACGAGTCCCTAAGATCAACAGTATTCCTCGCTTCGAACAAAGTACCGTTCCTTCTAGCACTAACCAAACCTTGACGAAGTCAGAGGCCATCCTTGGGCTTCATTCCATATATGGAACATCTATCACATGTTAGCGCAGGCACAGCACATTGCCCAAGAAGATGCATACATTGGCCAGTAGGCATGAATATTTTGATCGTTCAAGTCCCGCCTTACGCCAGGCAGAAAGACATGGACTTCATCTTTTGTCCAGCCGTGAACCCTCGTGAATGGTGCCAATGTAAGTGCTTCTAGGGCTTGCAAGGTATTTTTGTTGTTCCATGCCCCAAGCTCCTTGTATTTTCGGTCCTTCGGCCAGCAGTTTGTTGGCCACTTGAAACGAGTATCCACGATTTCGATGAAGCCAGCCTTGGCCATGGCCTTCTTTATGGCGTCAAAGGATTCGAACGGTCGCTGTAATTTCATAGTTCCTTCACGCAGAAGCTGGCACCATTTGAAGAGTTGATGGTCCTTCTTGAGCGTTTCGTCATCCGACTTCAGAGGAACCTCAATTTCCTGCACTTCGACGTAGCCTCCGGGAACAAGGTTGCTGGTCACATTTTGGTTTAATTGTGAGAAAACTAGAGTAGAAGGAGCTTCTCTCACCTGTACATTTTCTGGAAATAAACTTCCCAATCCGCTATGGAAGAGTTCATCATTCTACTGTGGATGTAGTCGAAGGGCTCGGAATAATTCCATTCCTCATCTATGTCGTCTATTTCAAACCGAGCATTTGGGGGAACACTTTTGAAGGTTTAGCTCAGTTCGAAAACGAGTGTGCAGCTTGAGCCGTACAATGATGGTTGAATAGGGGAAAGGTCAACACCGATTACCTAGATGTTGAATTAGTCATATATGTTTGGACTCAAGAAGGGGCGCTTCACCTCAGCTTGAGGATGCTCATCCGCGTAGTCTATTACCCAAATGCCTGTTCCAGTGCCGACGTCGAGGACTCGGTTATCCTTCGAATTCGGGTCATTCGGCGGTGCTAGACCAAGCTGGTCGTTGCAGGTAAGAAGGAACAAATTATGTTGCAAGTCTGACTGGCGTAAGCATGAAAACGCAAGCTAGCTTGTCAAGGGTGTGTACCAAGCCTATCATTTTCCGTTTCGTCGTTGGGAAGATAATATTCTGTACGCGTTAGTTATAATGAGGAGCTAACTGATGGAGTCGGGGAGGAAGCGCACTTCCATCCTTATATCGATGATAAGTTCTACCGTTCTCCTGCCTGTACGAAAGAATAGAGCTTGAAATGCTTTGCGTTGATGATGCTGTCTGCAGTGCAATGATGGTGAGCGGTATTTTCTTGTGGGAAGGCGAAAGTGCAAGTTTTCATACATCATCCCCCAGCGAGGAGTCATGATCAGTGGGCTGCTGGACAGTTAGGTTCTAGGAGCTTAATTGGGGGGATGGAGGTTATGAGACATATTCGTCAGGAGCCACAACAGGTTCAGGATCATGCTCTGCCATTTTCCCACTCGGATTGCTCGCAGTGATGATATGAGTTGCACATCAAGGGAGAAAAGTTTGTTGGATTGAACACGAGTTCTACCCCTCACCAAGGGGGCTATGCACTATATAGCTCACACCCCCTGTCGACAGACTTGGGAGCGACCAATTGACGTTTATCAAGATTGCATCATATCACCACGGCCGCAACGGTCCAACAGATGTGCCGCCGCGGAGCCCCGCACGGGTCGATGCTGGGAGAGAATCCGCTCACCGCAAAACACGACCAAGTCTAGTTCACAGCAGCACCTTTCTGTTACCACCCCGAGTCTGACAAGTACGCATCCATACCCCTGGGAGAAGCCGACAATGACAATCCAAGCCATAATACGCGCAGCCATCTAGACCGTCTTTGGGAAGTGAAAAAAGAGATCATGTGGAGCAAGGCGGGGAGCCATCCGCCTTAATCAAGCTGGCTAAATCCTTAGATCAGGCCATGAAATATCATCATTTGACCAGGCCGCAGAATGCCATGAAAACGTACCAGAACAGTTATTCGCCGTCATGCTGTATCCAGTGGGGGTGTCGGTTGATGTCAAGACACAGAATCCTGAAACTGAGGTCAAGTATTGGCTTACTCCATATGGAAGAGCGGTCAGGGATGGGGCGGCATGTTAACGCAATTCGGTGGACTTGGGGTGAAGTTTGTTATCACATGCCTCGGTACCGCTCCGACTGTACCAATATGGCCTTGCCAAGTTTTCATGAACACTTGGGGTCACAAAAGTTGAAATCAGTACGGGTACTACGTAGGTGTGGATCAGTTATTTGCACTCCCACGGTCCCACCCAGGATATCTGAACTGTGATTGCAGATGGTCCATGAGAGCGGTTCTCCGCTCAGGGGCTGTATTCCACACGGCAGTGGCGTAGCGTATCGCGGAGGGGAGTCACTCATATCTTCAGGTACCCAGTTAGGGTGTTCGGAACGGCCAGGAGCGTTACTCTACTTTGATGGTGCGGAGGGCATAGGCTGTGATTGGAAGGGTGCTAACGAGGCAACACTGTGTGGGGGAGTGGGGACGCGCCGTAGGCCACAAGCGCATTTCCTTGGCTCCTAGATTCGCCTATCTGTCGGAGAGAATATAACCGTGCTCTTCAACTACTAACATACCGTGGTGTGCTACTGTATATTGAATGAACGTTTACATGCCGAATGAAAGCTGTTCTCTCACAGCTGTCGGCGGCGAACCCGCGGCCATGCAAGGAGCAACTTATCCTGCACGCCGCCACTTCAAGAGGAATGGATGGGCTGCATAAAGACCAACCAGTCATGTCGTGTCTTCCTGCCGTTGTTTCGTTTCCTTTTTCATGTCACACTTGCCGTGACAAAAAGGTATCGCCCCACCCGGACGCACTATAACTTAGGACACAGCACAAGCGTTGTGGGCCGTTTTGCCCCATGTAAATGGCCTAGGCCCACGAACGATTTTTTGAAGGGGATGGGTTTTGGGTATTAGAAAACTGAAGACAGGGATAAAATAGCCCGATTTGGAGTGTATCCATGTAAGGTAACACATCATACGCTAGTGACAGGGGTTCGGACCAACAAGAGCAACGTAAATGAAAGGCGCAAATGAGATGGCATGGGATCCCAGGGCTGGGCCTCCGAGGCCAGCCAAGGGTAGATGAGTCTTTCCTTGGAGCGGCCAAAATTGGCGTAGCAGAGCTCACGGACGTGATGCTCTATGGGCACACGCCGAAAGAGTGAATAGTACTGGCCAGGGGGCAGAGAGTGTTTTGGGGAGAATGAGGAGACCACCTTTGCTATTGGGATCATGCCGCTAATTGGACTCGAGACCCTCTGAACAGTGACGAGTTCAGTGGCGGCATCGCTAAGTGGCACCATCCTAAAGAGGCCAGCTTTCACCACTGGGAGCCGCCATATTTAGCTATGAACCGCAAATCATCCCAGTCCTCAATCCCCCATCGGTAATATCGCAGCGTATCTTCATATTTAAAAGTGACCCAGCTGCCAATTCTCACCAGCCAATCTCACTTCCAACGCCACCTAATTGGAAAAAGAGCTGGGAAATGGGAATCGAAAGCTTCTACTCTAAAAACCCCCAACACACGGAGATACCTACTAGGTAGCTTCTGCGTCTCGAGGGGCAAATGTCTCTCCCGTGTTGATACTTTCTCAATCGGGCTATTTATCCCTGTCTTCAGTTTTCTGCGCCAACGACAACCCCCGTCGTCGAGTTGATCGTCACTCTTCCTCTAACATTGGGGCGCACCCTAACCCAACCCTCCCTAGGCGCCACACTAGGACGAAGACAAGGTAGCTAAGCTGCAAGGTCTAGGATGCAGCAATCAAGGGACTTATGGAGACCAGAGACCGGTTGCATGAGTGGCTTGCATCACTAGCGCGCCCGCCTCACTGCGCCGCTCCTCCTCTAACCGTGCGAGCCGTGTCCGAATATGTTTGTTTCCGCGTGGACCGTGCGTACTCCACGCCAAGGTACCGTGTGCTGACAGGGTCGTCCGGCTACATCAAAAGCGCGCTTTGATTTTGCAGCTCAGCTGAGGAAATCAAGCCGCACTTATGAGGCCATCTGGTCGCATTGTCCAGGCGCCTGCACACGCCCGGTACTACTTTTGTCATATCTCGGCCGGACCGTGCTCCCGGCATACCGGAGGGCCAGGATAGACTAGGACATCATTCCAACAGTGACGGAGTGCAGCACGCCGTTTCATGAAGACGGGGGCCTTGTATCTAGCCCTCACGGCTAGGGAGTTCGGGCATCCAAACGGGTATAGTCAGACACGCACCCCCCGTCCTCTGGGGCCCGTACGGCGATATCAGATCACGGCAAAAAAAAAAAAAAACCGTCAACGAGAAAGCAACAAATCACTCGAACACTGGACCGAAATGGACTTGTCACAGCCAGGAATGGGGATTATGAGCCTTTAACGTAATCAAAACAACCCGGCCGCATTTGAACGGCACGTGTCCGTAGCGAAGTGGCTACGCTATTGATGCGACCGCCTGAGCAGCCGACTGCAACTGGTCATCCTTGAAATCGGACATGCTTGCTCAAACTGCATGGAGGTGTCTATAACCCCAGTGTGGCTTCCTGGGGTTCGGACTTCAACAATTTCCATTTACTAGTCACCAATTGTGTTGAGGGTGTGTTGCTGACGCGGCCGCCTCCTCGGTTTGGAAATGATGTCTTGCACGAGTTCGAGAGCGCCGCTGGGCACTATACTTGCTCACGTTCATAATGGCCGTGTTATTGGTCAATGAATGGATTGTAGCCGTCCGTAATGCCAACTGCCCCGCTCAGCGTACCTCTGACCTGTCCTGCTGGATGAACAAGTCTCGCAAGCTTTGGTAAAGGGTCTCCGGGAAAAGCCCAACCTATGCTGTCAGCCCATGAAAATGCGGGCGCCATGTCTCCTCTGCAGTACCTCCCGGGATCCCGGATCGTTTGCTGAACTCTCTGAGGGATGGATTTGTAATTAGATACCCTATGATTTCTGTATTTACCCCAGACACGACATAGTTAACCTTTCCAGTAGTTCCCGTTCAAGTCACATCAGCTCTCTATTGTAATCCGGCTGACTCCGACAGAGTTCCGCGAAAGAGTGTCTGTAGGCCCTCCATAGCCGCGGTATGGCCAACCCAACCAGCCAATTCACATTAAACGTTTTGATCACTTAAACATACAAACCCACAAGCCCACTAGTGTCTTGCTTCTTCCAAATTTTTCCGTCCTTCGCCTCTTGACTGAGCCTCATTCCCCCGTGGGCTCTGCCGTCACTAGCTCCTTTGTCACTTACGCCAACGAGCTTCTGGCAAGCCTTGAGTCTACCGATTCCGCTACAATCTGCATGGGTTAAACGAATTGACTTGATGGAAGATGCGAAGTTCCCAGTTGAGTTCGGATTAAGCCTTCTTTCAAAGTATTATCTTCACAGGGCCTCCATCACAGTGATAGGCCATGCGGGGACGTACGTGCCGCCCTCGAGGTCTCTCGGACCACCTTAGCCGCTTCACCTGCCTGTATTTTCTCGGGGCTCCGTTCAAGCATGTTAAGTCGGCAAATAAAATGAGGAGGAAGGGCAGGTTTGGCATGCATTCCTGGGGTCCTGAGCCACCTTGGCCATGTTCGAGTTGCCCGATATCGTCGAGGTTGCGATTATGTCCACATCTCCGACAGTAGACCTACTGGGCTGGTAGGTTTTTTTCCTTTATTCTTTTATCTCACAGAGTTAGGCAGTCAGCTTGGCCGTATCATTCCTAACTTTCAACTCTTTCCAATAAAAGCTTCTCTGGTGGTGAGAGGCAGCGGATTGCGCTTGTAGGCACGCTTCTGAATAAGGCTCCCGTGCTGCTACTTGATGAGGCTACAAGCGCCCTAGATGCCAACACCCAAGCCCTCGTTAAGGAGAGCATCAAGGCCTATTTTGGCAATGAAACAATCGTTATTATTGCGCAAGTCCTATTCTATCTCCGAGGCCCTCCCCCATCTCCGTCCCCCGCACCCCCCCTTCTCTGGCAGTCAGAAGAGATATGCCAGACTGGACTCAGGGTTCCGGAGCGAACTCGAGTTAGGTTCGGGACGGAAATCCGAGGGACTGGCAGGCCACACACGGATCCGCTGTACAGACCAGCGGACCAGAAGAAACTGAAAACAAGACCAACGCCACGGGGATTGTCCTTAGTTGATGCTAAGATGGGGCTAGAAGAGCACACAATAAGTACGCGATGATAGATCCTCGTTAACCTAGCCGTTTTAGTATCTACAGCCATCCCCCTACCCGCCCTAGCCCATACCATGAAGACTCTTCGTCTAAATCTAGTCCAGAAGCTCCTTGACCTTCACCACAACCCCGTGAATAGCGGTTTAATCCATCCCTTCTAAAAATGGGTGCGTGAGAGATACTGACAGAGGGCGGCATGAACTCCTAAGAGACGATCGGCGATGGAAGACTTCTTTGCTGTAAGCTGAGAACATGTATGCTTCGAAAGCGGTGTAGTGAGATTTGTCGACCGAGATTGGCGGCGGCATTCTGAGACTGTCTCTCATGGCGCTTGTGGTGTTAAGATGTGTCGGCCGACGGGAGACTGGGCCGACACTAAACGAGCTCACGAAGGTTCGAGGCGAATGTACAGAACCCCCAGAGCTCGAAGGAAACGTGGTCTGACGAAATGACAATTCATATAGATCGCCAGTATATGGCCAGCTGTTCGGTGAACAGTGGCCAACGTAGCTGTGGTTTGGGTGCCATGGCGCGATCAGCACGCGTTGGCTAGCCGTTTATGTTATGGGCATTGTGTCGAGGGCCCGGCTTGCTCAGCTGCGCAAGAGGAAAATGGTGAAGAAGATTTCAAGTGATGAGGTAAGAGGAGCCGTGGCAGATGCTATCGACAGTGGATTTGCCCCTTTCGGGGATTTGTTGCTGCGAAAGGACCATCCATCTCGACGGCCACGGCCTCGTACTTATAGTCAGTCGGATCGGCGCCTGATGGTCGTAGCCTCCAAGCTTCATCGGCAGCAAAGTAATGATTAGCTATCCAAACCACGCCTGTCAAATTTTTCTCCTGTCCAACGTATGGGCTCTACTAAAGTTCGCTTCATTTTCTGGATCTCCGGACTGAGGCGGTGGCCGGTCCTCCTCACCAAGAAGCTGTGGACGAGAATAGCAACGCACCCTGCAGTATCGTATGACTCAGACTTCCCATGCATTTGTCTGAGCACCGTACTGTCCCATGTAGCGCCATAGACAGGGTAATTTGGGTGGCTTATACATACACACAGGGCAGTACCAAGGGATGAGGTTAGGCGCGGGGATTCATGACTCTGTTCACCTTCTCATCCCGGACGACAATCAGCCCATCAACTTCCTTTCAGCTTGAACGCAAGCTCTGCACGACGGGTAAGACCCAGTACTGAGCTGAGTCGGCAAGCACGAGCTGACACTGTGGGCGGTAAAGAGGACGGCGTGAACGTAAGTGAGGCTGGCGGTGTTGATTGTTTGTTTCGATAGAGGCCGGGGGGGGGGGGGGGGGG